>JARHVA010001370.1:652500-907500 GCA_037957365.1 Torreya grandis | reverse complement strand
TGAATCACCTGCAATCCTCTTCCATTGACTTCTTGGTGTTGTTGCCTCAACACTCACATCTTCTCTCTTTGCCTTCTTAGGCACCCATACTTATTTCTCTTTCTTATCATTTGTCTTCTCAAACCATGTAGGCATCCTGCATCCATGTTCTTGTACCAGCACTTCCTATTGCTTGGGAGTTTGCTTCTTCCATCATTTAGGCATCACATATCCATGCTTAAATTCTCTTTTTGAGGGATCTATCATCTTCCTTAACTCTTGCACCTGTACATTAGCAGCTTCATGCTCACAATAACAATCAAAATCAGGTCTTAACACTTCATTTACCTCTTTGATAGCTTGTTCCATGGAGCAATCTTTCTCTCCCTTTATGCTTGGCTATTCTCTTGCCTCTTCTTGGCATTCAATGGTATCATGGAAGTTATCTTCATATTCTATCTCTTCTCTTGCTTGTAGGGGTTCTTCAACACCTTCCTCATGCATTAACCAATGCATTTCTTCTTCTTCATCAACAACAACAAACTTTTTATTTTCTCTTACACATTCACTTGTGCACTTGGTGTCTTCTCTTGCACCAATCTCTTCATTCTTCAAGGCCTTTCTTTTGACCTTCACAAGGCTACTCTTACCTGCAATTACCCACTCAAAGACAATATTAGATATAAAAATAAGAGACCGTAATGTCTCCATGAGTGCTCTCTTCATCAACACTCTCATCCTCTCAAGTGCTCTTCCTGGTACTTCATCTTTTCTTTCTTCTCTTCTCTTGTTCTCCTCAATGATAACCTTTTTCATAATCTCTTCCTCTTATTGCTTACTTGGCAACCTACTCATCATCTTGCCTCTATGGGCTTCTCTCTTCTTGGCAATCTCATTTTGCTTTCTTCTCCTTTTCACTAGGAGATCAATTGGCCACTTCAACCTTTTATTTATTGGCCATACCCACACTTTCTCATTTGATTGCATCCCAGACTCACATGCTTTTAATCTTAGCTAAATCTTTCCACAAACTAGCAATCTCTTTATCAAAGTCAACATTAGTCATACCTTTCTTCTTTTGGTTGCTTGCTTTCTTCTTGTTACTCTCATGTACCTTGCTGCTCTGTAGTACCTTTAATAGTACTTTCATTTCTGAGATCTTCACCCAAGTTTTTTCCACCTTGGTCTCTTGATCCCTTGTCTCACCCAAGCCTTTTCTCCTTGACTAGTCTTTTGACAATCTCCTTGATCTCACCTAGGCCTTTTGCATCCTAGTATTTTGATCCTTTTCTCAATCCTGCAGCAATTCTTTATATAACACTTCAACTAACACAAATCACAAATCCAAGCTTACCTTGCTTTGGATCTTCCTCTTGAGCATTCACTTGCTCCTTACTTTTGAGCTTCTCTTAGCTCTTCACTAAGCCTTCCTTGACTTCTTCTCCTCTTAAGCCTCAATGGCTTGACTGCCTTCCTCTTCACCTGTTTGCTTCTCAAACACAATAAATTCAAATCAAATATCAAAGTTACTCATACCTTTTCTCAACAAATCCCAAGAGCTTCAAGCTCTGATACCAAAATGATGAAGACATTCTGCATGATTATGTTCTTTTATTTTTTTGAACTTTTCTCAACTATTTCAACCCATTCCAATAAGATTAAGAACTTTTCTTTCTTCGTTATTAACCCTTACTTCAACCAAAGGTGGATCCCAAAAAAATTCTATGGAAGCTTTATATTCAGGGATTTTAAATTATCTTATAGAAAACCCGGTAGCAGTCACAACTTGATTGTTCTGCTTAACGAATGGATAGAGAAGGCAGACCAGGGACTCCCATTGGCTTTGGCTTATTGAGTCGCCAATAAACATTACTCTCTTTCCCCTCAGCCTCTGCAGCATATCGATGGCATTGAATCTGGGCATGCTACAATACTGTGGCTTCCATCTCATATATATTTGATGATGATTACGGTGAATAATTTTACCTTAATATGTTTTTAGAATACTCTCTCATACACTTCTCAAGCTACAACTTGGCAATTGATTTCATAAGTGGTATTTTTGTAAAATCCAGAACTATGAGACCCAAAATAGTGACAGGGCAAATTTAACAAGATAATTTTCACATAAACAATTAAATATATTTAGTTATAAGGAATTTATAGTTTTTTAATGTGTATTATTGAGTTTTGGGCCTACTTGAGTGCATCATCTCTACACCTACTTGATTTGTAGAGCAATTTTAACCTAGGGCTTATGGTAGACCCCTAAGTTTCATCATTTAGTGTCAAATTTAACTTTGACATGCTAATCCTTCATTATTTTAAATTTGAATCTATATTATCATCATTTCCCTCCAAATTTTGAATAATTTATTAACTCATAATTAATTAGTTAAATCATGTAAACCTATTTCTTCCAAAACTAATTAAAAATCTAGATTTTCCACCTCATGGAGATATCCTCTACGGTTGTCTCAACCAAATGTTGACTCATCCAACCATCTTCTTTGACTTTCTCACCACCTTATGAGTCATCGTAGAATATTTCAACTAACTTATGATTCATCCCTTGACTTTTCAATTATCTTGACCCATTCAAGTTGAGTCACTCAACTACCAACTAACTTTTGTCAACTACCAACTAACTTTCCTCCTTCTTCTCAACACATAGGAAGTAGCCACCATACATTAGGATGAGGACTCAAATTTGATCATTGATTATTTTAATAATTCAACAAATTCATATTATTCTCAACCATTCATCTCATCACCATCAAGCCTATAAATTGATGTGCAATCCTCCACTCAAATAATCCACCTTCAAACTATTGAAAATCTATCGAGTTATCCTTTTAAATCCATTGAGATCAAAATAATTTACAACCACATGCTATTGAATTTCCTTTATTTGGAGAAGATTTGAGCACTAAAATCAAGCAAAAAAGAGTCAATCTATCATTAATCATATAATGGAGAAGGTGATAAATATAAATTTCATGTGTTATAAGTGTTTCATTATTTAGCTTTCTTTTATTGATGTTGTTCTGTCTAGACATTAGTCTAGTTTAGGCATGATTACATTATCAATCTTCTTTATTTACATTCCAAATTTTACACTATAAATTATGGCATGTTTGGTGAGACTTTCCATCATATTTCACATCATAGTTACATTGAGGAGGTTAATTCAATTGATTTTAATTAGTTTTCTTGTGCACATGGATTTAATCTTGTCTTTAGAAGATTTTGTTTATAGCTACATGTTCATTTTATGAGTTTGCAGATTTATTGTATGTAAACCTACAAAATAATGAAATCAAAACATACTTCATCAAAAAAATTAGGTTGAACAATGAATTCAATTCTACCTCATTTTCAAACTTATTTTTATAGTTTTTATTCTTCTGCAAATTTTTGAGTTAGTTTTTGTTAACTAACCATCTTCTGTTTCAGTTTTACCTTTTGTTTTAGCTTATATTTTGACTCATTTTTACAAAACAATGAAATCATATATGTTTTCAATGAATTTTTAGCATGTCATGGTAAATTCTAGCATGTTGTGACAAATTCACAACATATTGTAGCAATTTCATTTTTTACTTGTAGTGGTCATCTTCTAGAGGCCATAATTTTTTAATCGAGACTTAGTTTGAGATCTCATTTACACCAAATAAAAGGTATCATAAAGAATAATGTAACCACTAAAAATATTGAACTTTTGCACACTTAAAATAATCCATTGCAATGAATTTGTATAAGGGAAATCATTTTTTCCACAATGAAATTGTTTCTATTAGCAACAAAATTATCTTATGTTACAATGAAATCATCTCATCTCACAACAAATTCATTTTAAAATGATAAATTAGCACTGTAAGTATATTTTTTATAATTTTTATGATTTTTACACACTAACAAATTTGTATTTTGATCCTAGTGTGTAATAATAAAATTGTTCGAGAGGCTAACATTTTTGTTTATTTTTCCATCTTTTTTCTTTCTTTTTTGGCTAACTTTACATTTTACTTTGTCCTTTCAGCTTTTAAAGCACTTCTAAAAATTTTCTACATGTCATTTTTTCAAGATTAAGCAAAAAAATCAAGTCAAAAATAAAATTTCATTTTGTTTCTAAACATTTTGCTTCTATTTTCAGTTTTAGATTAACCTCATCTTTTCATTTTTTTCTAGTTTTTAATCACTTCAATTCAGTCATTTCAATAAATTTTTTCTTTTCCATAGTAATTAGCCCATATTTCAATTTTGGTGTTAATTAATCCTTTAATTTCAAGTATTTTATTTCAAATCTTTTTCTTTTCAAATACTTTATTTGTATATGTTATAAGATTGTGTATGCTCTTCCATTGGCATCATATTGGTTATGATACTTAGGAATACAAAATAATATTGTAATTTGTATTATCTAAGGTTCAACTTATTTGTATGCTCTTCCCTTGGCATCACATTGGTGGTGATACATAGAAATTAGAGACAAATACTTGTCTTATTTATTTTATTTTCTTAGGGGTTCTATCAATCATGAATTTCACCACCACATGGTAGGCCAAATTCTTAATATTGGTGGAGTATAAATAACAAGATTAGTTATCTCAAAGTCCTAAGTTATGATATATTTTAAGCACACCATGATGTGAGAGGATTTCATGTCTCAATGCCCACGGTTTCAATAGCTCCTTTTACAATATTTTGTATCAAGCACCAAAAAGTATTTAAAGGACTCCCCTTAGATAAGCTTGTGAAAACCTTAAACCTAGGTGAGTCATTTTTGTTATTAGACATTGGTAAATCCATTAGCAATTAGTGCCAAAAACCCTTGAAAATGGGTTTAGTGGGATATAGGAACAACACTTTCTTCATAGTCATTGCTCTAAAATATTGGGCTAACACTACCCAATAAACAAGTAGCAATGAAAGCTTAAAAGTTTTTCAAATCATTTTGCCTAGTTTCATACCTTTTTTGTGTATTTCATGGTTGTTTAAAATAAGAACTTATTTATTTTTCTTACTTTTAAAAGCCATGTGTTTAAATAATTTTGATTGAAAATAATATTTGAGTTCTAAAATCAAGCCAAAATCATATCCAATAAACTTAAAAATCAAGAAAAATCTGAAGTCAAAACTCAAGAAACTTGTTGTCAATCATATTACTATCTAGCTTTAGTCTTTCATCTTTTACTTTTGAATCAATCCATTTTAAGAAATGTCTCCCAAATCACAAGACAAATGGACTTATTGAACAATCCTACCTTGAAAGAGGAGCCTTTTGGAATTTACCCTTTTCACTTTGGAAATCAATAAAACCATATTAAGATCAATGATAATGTTGAAGATGAAGAGCACAACCATATTTGTATAACAATTTATCATCCAAAGTCACATAATACATCATAAATAATGATGCTTTGGGTCTAAGAACCAAATTTCCATCTAATTTTAAACCAAAATCTTACACCATTTATTTTCTAATAAAGTATCTACACATCCCATCCAATATCAAGGGACCTCTAATGACACCTTAGGAAATAACAAACCCATTAGTAGGGAACCCCAAAACATTCCATATCAACCTACCACTAGTAAGTCTCTTATCAAAAATCAACCAAATCTCCCATCTGCTAGTTATAGCATTGATTCCAACATCTCTTATCACACTAACAAAGGGAAACCAATTCTATCACCCCTAACATCTAAGATCACTCCATACCCAAAGCCACAACAAATCCAAATCACCCAACCTATTAACAACATTACCCTACCTAGTGGTCAACTTGGACAAAAAAATATAAAATGAAAATTCACTCTTTTGGGGGAACCTTATGATGTATTCTTTCAAAACTTGGTCACTACAAACTTAGTCATATTTCCAAACAGCATATAATTCAATGAAAACATCCCAAAACCCATGTGGTATAGAGATAATTAATATTTTGGCTATCACAAAATCAAATGTCATTCCATAAATTATTGCGTGAGACTAAAGCATTATATCCAAGATTTGATTGACAAAGGGGACATTGAAGTAGATCCAAGTGTATCAATGCCTAAAAATCATAGCTTAGGGGTATGTCAAAATATTTTCCTAAGCCTAATCAAGCTACTCCACTTCTAAGTTAAGGTTATAATCCTTCACCTATTTTTGAAAAAACTCCATTAGATCCACCCATTTTCAACTAATCCATAGTTGATCAACCCATCTTTGACAATCATGGTCTACCATCCATTTTTTATGAATCCATATTTCTTGATCCTATCTTTGTTGAAGAGCCTATTTTTGACTAAAAACCTATCTTTGCCCAAGAGCCTATCTTCGACCAAAAAACTATCTTTGACCAAGAACCAATTTTTGACAAAGATCCCATTTTTTTACCAAGATTCCATTTCTAACCAAGATCCTATCTTAGACCAATCCTCATCCAATCAACTCAACCTATCACCCATTTGCCAATCACCCAATCTATTATCACATGATAAATCCTTCATCACCCCACAATATACACCCCAAGTGACAGAGGTACTTGTAGACAATAAAATCTAGGATCAAGGAATTATATAACAAATCCATTTAGAAGTAAAAAATGGACCTCATTGAATCGGCTACAAATCATTTGAAAATCAATGTAAATATGTTAGTGATAATTTTATGGTTTTTAAGGAAACTTCATTTATAATTGAAACATGATTCAATCATAGTCCTTATGAGGATCGTCTTACCACCTCTCCTTTCATCAACACCACAAATCTTTCCTCCCATATTGTAATTCAATAGCCTATGCCCATCGATCATGACCAACAATCTTACTTATCAGTGGTTTCCTCCCATGATGATCAAATAATCATAGAATTCCTAGCTAGCCTCTAGTTAGAAGAATGTAAATAAACATTTGCATACTTTGAGGAACAAGTGTTCCTCAATCAAGATAAATCCTACAATCCAAATCTAAAATCATTATCCCATAGTGAAAACTTCTTTAAGGCACTATTAGATGATCAAATTCCAAATTAAAATCAAAATCAAAATCCATAAACTCAAAAATATAGTTCCCTTAATAAAAACCTCTTTGAGGCACTATTGGATAATCTAAATCTAAATCCCAATCAAAATAATCAATAATAATTCATTTTTTAAAACATTTATAAGGCACCAATGGAGGAGAAAATTAATTTACCGCTTACATCAATAGAATTTCATGGTCGATCCCCATCATGTATTAAAGACACTGTTGAAGCAACATTGAATTCCCAAATCATCCCACATGCAGCTACTCCCAATATTTTTGAATGTAAGATTGTTGGTCTTAATCACCCTTCATATCATGAAACTTATACTTATCCCCAAAATCACTCTAACCCTCAAAACCTTTCATGCACACAACACATATCCTTTCTCTAAGACACATTCTACATCACCCTTTTTGGAAGCACCTTTTATCTTAGTGGCTATGATGGTATCTTAGTAAATTTTGAAGAATCCAATTTAAAACTCAAAGAAGTTACTAAAGACATATTTGAAATGAGTACCTAAAATAAAAATATGGTTCAACATTATGCATCTCACACACTTTTATAATAATAAAAAATTAAAAAACAGAGAAAGAACATATAGATTTATCCAAACGTAAAAACCATTCTTATGGTGTTTTGTGAAATTACTATGGTGAAAGTTAGTTAATGGTGTCATGTGTAATTCCATTATCTATATATACCATAGTTACCATTAGTCATTTGTATATCCTTATCCACTTGTATAAATCTCATACATTCATTTACCTATGACATACTCATTTGTAATTTGACCTTTGCATATGTGTAAATATACCATTTCTCATGTTTTAATGGCATCTTGTATATAATCCTTCACAAAAACTATTCATAAATCCAAACAACACTTCATCTATTGATCCATATCAAAACATAACATCTAACCATCTATCATCCATTCATCATTCAAATGCTCATTTCTTGGACAATAAAATCATCATCTACTCATCTCTCCATTACATTACATCATCACTTTTCATCCATTCTCATATTGGGAAAACTACATTTGGCTTGATGATCCCAATGGACTTTGTCAAAGATAGACTATGTAAGAAATGCTTAGAGACACGTGATCTCTAGGGTTAGCTTAGTCGCCATCACCATCATCCTATCATATCAATCAAGCACCATTTAAAAATTAATTTACTCTTCCTTCCATCCACATCCAATGCAATCTAAACATCCTTTTCCCTAGCTACATGTCCTTTATCTTTAGTGTTCCCTTGCATGGATTTCTCATTGGACTTTTAACATTATCAAGGATATCATTTTCCAAAGGGTTTAACTCTAGCCTAGGACATCCAAGATGTCATTTTCTTAGTTTAGTGTTTAATCATTTTCTTACTTTTCCATTTGCCTTATTGTGTTTACATCTTGAGTTTTTTCATTCTCATTTGTTTACTTTTGTGTGTTTAATAATTTACTTATTTGATTCATTGTTTGTTCACTTCTTTATTTCTCATACTTACAGGTTGTTTATTGTTGTAAATTTTTTTTAACTTTATTATTGTTTTTTGTGGGTCTATACAATTATGTGCATTAAAATTGGTGTGATTATGGTCTTCCATATCATAATGCATTAAGTCTTGCACTAGTGAGTCTATTAGTGCTTATGCGTATAACAAAATAGTCATGGTATTTTCATACCATGGGTGCATATTATCTTATGCTATATCAAATATTTTTTTCTCAATTATTATCAATTTTTAATGTTATAATTATTATTGGAACTCAAAACAAAGTAAATAAACAAAGACAAATATATAAATCGTCCCATATATACATTTTCACACCTATGTTGTGTAAAACATAATAAATGTTAAAAAAAATTAACATGTGTTAAAATATCAAATGTAGGAGAGATAATTTCATATATGCTCACATCTAATCTATCTATCCATATATACATCTAATCATATAACAAACATATAAAATTAAAACATCCATAAGTCATAGCGTATCCATTGTCCATCCATAACATAAGTCAAAGACCAAAAATAATCATATATATATATATATATATATATATAAGTTGTGTTAAAAGTACATTCAAACAATGATACATCTAAAAACTTGTGTATACATTGCTACATCATGTCATCTCTATAATTTTATCATTGGCCCTTAGATGGGACATTTGTATATGTACATAGACCATGCCGATGTGATGTAATCCTCAGAGGACCCATTGTTAGAGTCAAAATCACTAAGAGGGGGGGTGGGGGGGTGTTGAGGGGGGAGGAGGGGTGGTGGGCAGGGTGAATCAGTGAGCCCATATATTTCAATTTCAATTTCAATCCTTTAAACTATTAACCAATCGACATATATCAACTTGATCAATAAGCATTAATAAGAGAGTTCATACATTCAATGCATACACAAGATCAAACATATAACACATATTTCCTATGGGAAACCCTCATGAGGAAAAAAACCCACTCTCAAGCGTGCAACACAAATGGACTATTTTCCTATAATAAATTAAAAACAAGAGATTTATCAACTCCTTTAGACTAGCAAACCTTGATCATATCCTCCTAACCAAATGTATTTAGTGAAACACCTATTTTAAAAGGAGTAAATGCCCCTAAGTAAGACCAAGTCTTTTAGACCCTCCTTTCAACACTTCCACCTTAAAAATGATTTATTCAACACCTGATAATGGATCTCTATTTTCTAACCTCTGCACAAACACTCTCTATCTAAAATAGACCTCTCACATAAGCATGTCACAATCTCTTTCCTTCTTCACTCAATCTATCCTCATATGCACACTCAAACCTCTTCGCATATCCTCAAATTATAAGAGCACTATTTTGACATTAGGAACATGACCTATAGGTCATACACATAATCAAAAAAATGTTTTTTTCATTAACTCAACTAATAAGCACACTACATATCCTTCACTCCACAACTCTCACATGCACCTTGCACTAGTCTCTCTCACATACAAGTATAAAAACCAACACAGTTGGTTTCACTATATATGGAGAAAATATGAATTAACAAGATAAAATTATTTCCTTATCAGCCATAAAACATTCCTTCACACTTAAGGCATCTCACATGGGTCACACTTAAGCACAATCCACTTTCAAATAGGCCTAAGTCACTTTTAGGTCCTATGGAGACCCATTTAACTCTTTGACATTTATCCAAGAAAATAAAGAACATACAAACACTTTCCAAAATAATGAACCCACTCTACATGATCTATATGTCCCCCTTAAGTTCCAACAACCATTATAGTACCCTTTAACTTAAGCCCAAATAGCTCAAACACTTCTTTGTACATACAATCACTATGAGCAAACACATAGTCACCTTCTAGGACTTTGCTCATATAGAATACGATTCATCAATACTTCATAATACACACATATCATCCTCATAGAGTCTAAAACACTCAAAAATAACCAATTCATTATGAAACATCAAAACAACATCAACACAAATTCAATTACTCGTATCAGGTCACTTACAGAATAAGCATGAACACAATCAAATTTAGAGATCAATATATTTGTCTATACACACTTATAGATCTTCAAATCCATATTTATAGATTTGCCTTAGAGTCTTATACCACTTTGATTTTTATAACATGAGCAAATTCATCTTGGATCAAACGTTATGGCCCAAAAACTAGACACTGGTATTTCCTTCATAAATTCAAATATTCAAATGCAAATGGTCATAGTTAAACTTTGGACACTATGATCGCATCTCATGTCCTCTCATATTTAGATAAATATCACACTATTGATCATGTCTAAAATTTAATGCATATGTGTCAATGCTCAAACATTAAACCTGAGTCACTTTGACCTCATCTCATGCAATCTTGTAATGTTGACTCCATGTGCTTCGTTGATCTCTATAGATCAACCAGGTCTTTAACTATAAATGCTCATAATTCAATCAATGTGTACAAACACCTACTCACCATTAGATATTTATCCTTTACCTTTGCTTAGTCATTAAATAATGTGTACTTGGCACCATCTTGCTACATCTTGACATCTTGGAATAAACACACTCTATTGATCTGTTGTATGATGCTCGATCTTTATCTTTGTTAAATAAATATCACATTGACGTATTTGACTCTATGCACACCATTAGATATGGAATTATAAACTCCCATGAACCATTGGATCTCCACTAGGTCTAGATATTTAACATCATGTAAATTGACTATGGGGACTAATTCCAATATGCCTGGAAAGCCAACTTTGGACCTCAATAACTTTTGTTGCACTTAAATGCATGATTTATAATTTGGACCACATGATCACCTTTAAAAGGATAATATATATATATATATATATATATATATATATATATATATATATAACTACTCTTAGAACCTTCACATGTGATAGATATAAATCCATTAAAACACCTTCTCAAAAACTTCTGTCATAGAGCAACTATGCTTAGAATTTGTTTGGGAGACCAACTTTGCTCCTGCATAACTTTATTGCACTTCAGTGCATGATATGGAATTTAACACAAATTAATTATGTAAAAAACTAAACAAACCCATATTTTCACATTCTCCTAAAATTTCCACATGTGTGAGATATGCTACCATCAAAATTATTACTCGACTCTTTCTTGCCTCATGCAAATTCGGCTAACTATGGGAAAACACTGTCAAAATGCTCAAGAGCCCAACTTTGTACCCACATATATTTGAGTGTGCTTAGGTGCATGACTTTATATTTAGTTCATATTAATTAAGGACTAATTTTTTCACAACCATATGACCAAATCCCCCCAACTTATGTACATGTGGTAATGGTGATGTTAGAAAACCTCCCACTCAAATTTTATACCACTAGACCCAAACTATCTAGATGAAAACAATGAACTACCAAAAGAATTTCACTTATGAACATAATATATCCAATCATAAAAAACCTCTTATATGACCCATTTCACATGTTCAATACTTCATACTCATCCTTGAATATCTCTAACCATGTTGAAATAGAAGATCAACCAAGCCTCCTTCAAGTATACTAGAACAAGCACATTGCACACTTTGTCATTGTTACTTAGGATATAAAAATCACTTCATCCACTCACCAAGAAACTTACATGGCATCACTAATAACTCTCCAACAATCTCCCCCTTTGTCATTGATGTCAAAAAATATCATTAAACTCACCTTCTCTCTCTTTGAGCACTCTCACAATAGAAACTTTCTCCCCCTTTGACACAATGACAAAGTGGACACCAACTAATCATGAAGACCTAAAAATACTATCAATAGGAAAGGACCATCTTATAAATATGATACAAACTCCTCCTCACCTTGACCAACCTCTTCTTGCCTTGACAACTTCCTCTTTCTCTATGCCAACACTCTTATTCAACCAAGCACCACAACCAATGAAGAAGAACACACAAAAACATTTAAATTTGATGGAACTTACTAAGAGACATCTACTATGGACTCCACCTAATATTTTTGAGAAATTTCACCTTTTTAGCATCTTCAAATCTTCACACACCATGAAGAACCACCACACATGCTTACTAGCCTTCTCTCTCAAGCTACCACAAGGACCACCAAAAAAACTTCATGCCACTCACCAAATAGGAAACATGCTCTCAACAAACCTAAGAACTCTCCTTGAAACAAACATACTTTTCTCTTTTTGAGAAACTGAGCAAAAAACACTCTTCTTCAAACTAGGTCTATCTAGCCTCCTTGTAGCCCTACCTAGAACTTACAAAACCCAAAATTTTCTATATACATACCTTCAATACCTAAAACTTCATATCTAGAGCACTCTCACATGCCCCCTTTATCACACCAATTTTCAACAACTAGCTCATCCTCTGCAACATACTTCCTTCACAAACCTACTACCCAATTTGGCCTCCAACTTGACAAACACTTGAATAACTTAAGAACCAAAAACCTTAAAATCTCTATGAAGATTTATTGGGAAACCCATTTGGCCCATTCAGCATATTAAGAAGCCTCATATCTCAAATCATAATGCAAACCAATTTTCTAGCAGAGCCCAAAACCCTAGAATATCAAACAAACAAGTTCAACACAACACCTTCCAGTCAACATCCACTTATGAAACTTATTATACACCTAGAGACAACCATTACAAACTTATAGACCAAGATTTGAGCTTTCACACCATTTGGAACCTTGACTTCCTATAACCCATCTTAGGACCTGCAAGCTCTTAATCAAAAACTAGGAAATCTAAGAGCTAACAAAAATATCCAAAATGACTTTAACATACATTTAGATCACAAAACCACCTAGAGCAATATAAAATAAGGTAAACAAACCTTTCTATGCAAAAATATCATCTTGTTAAATCATAAATCCTCCTTTGCCATTTGTGAACCTTCAATATAACCCTACAGACTACTCCATATATAGTTATCAACATCATGACATCACCTTAGCATATTTTCCACCTAGACAAACCTTCTCCATCTAAAAAACACTCATCTCTATCCTTTTAAAACCTTCTCAAGAACACCATAGCAACACTTTCTTCTCCACTAAAAGGAGTCTCTTTAATAAGTATAGATAGAGACATCCTTTGCACCACAAAGCTCTAAAACAAAGTGAAGCCAGGAGTAACCCACATCTCCTTAGTAACCACTAGAATCCTCTTACATCTATAAGACTTCTTGATCTTGTTCTTCTTCTTCTTAGTCTGAACTATGACAACTGGTTCTTCTTCTATATCACCTTTTTTTCTTCAAAGATAGAATTGATAACACATGGAGCAATTATGGAATCTTGACATACCTTTTCATTTGAATAATCAACCTTGTAGCTTGGAACCTCATCACTAGGTACAAACAATTGATGTTCTTTGCATGATGATTGCTCAACAACAATATTATGTTCACTTGGATCCATACATACCTCATAACTAGCCTCAACCAGTACTTTGGTCTTCTCTTTTAGCTTGATCTCTTAATTCTCAACATGAGTAGTCAATGAGAGATCTTGGCACTCTTCAACATCTGTAGCATTCTCCACCATATCAAATAGATTATTTTTACCTATAGACTCATCATAATTCTTACTTATCACCTTTGGTCTCCATGAGTTCAATTTTATTATGTTTTGCACTCTAGGAGCCTGATAAAACCTATTTTGTCTTGTAGGCCTTTGCTTTCAGAATCTAATAATGTGACCTCTCTTTTCATAATTGAAGCACACCATACTTTTTGAAAGAATCTATTTCTGCCTTTCCAAATTTGGATAAAATATTACAATGTGTCTTATGTCATAACAACTGTAGCACTCAACATTTTTGGAAAGAAACTCAACTTGTCTTACCTTAAATGGACAACATTTTGTAAAGTGTCCCACATCATTATAGTTGAAAAACTCAACCTTGCTTACACCTCACCCCCATCATAGTTCCATGCAAATTCATTTTTAATAGGTCTTCTACATTCTCTAGCTCTATGCCCAAATTGATTACAAGTATAGCAGTAACCATTGAAATTTGTATACATCATGGCATTTAGTTGTCTGATCTATTTTGTATTCATTCTACCATCACCTTCATTCCTTGTCTGATGATTTATCTTCAAAGGTTGATTGTCCTTGTTCACATTAGTCTTCAGATTGTCTTGAGTTGTGGTCTTTGGTTATTCTTTGTATCCAAGACCAATCTTATCATTTGCATGCTTTTGATCATTCAAATTTTTTTCTAGATCACTTGATCTCTTTTCAAATATCACAAATGGCATTAACTTACTAGACATCTTCTCTAAATTAGATTTCAATGATTCATTTTCAATTACATATGTTTCACATTCATCGTCTTTAGATTTTAGGCTTGTAAATAGGACTTCCAATTGACAACATAGATGTTTGACCATATCTTCATACTCCTTGGCATCTTCATCCATTCTTACCTCAAACACACTGAATTGATCCTCAAAGTCCTTGAGTTTAGATTTCATCTTCTTATTAATCTTCTTCTCAATCTTTAGTTCTTCATGAGCATCAGTCAATGCAGTCTCATAGTCCACTTCATCATCATTTGAATCACTCCAAGTAGACTCCTTTTTCTATGAGTGACTTCCTTCCTTAGCCATGAAAAGGGCTCTATCTTCAATAGGACCATCATCTCCATGATCATACTTTGAGTTATTGTCTTCACTCTCGTCTGATGAACTGCAATCCTCTTTGGTGTAGAGACTCTTCTTATCCTTGAAGTACTTCTTCTTGTTATCAAACCTTCTGAATCCCTTTTTGATTTTATCAGCCTTGAATTTTCTCTTTCCATCATCATGAATTTTATCATGCTCTTCATCATCATCCTTTTTATACTTATGAGGGCACTTATTAGCAAAATGTATTATCTCACCATAATTGAAGCATTTAAGGGGTAAATTACCTTTATACTTGCCTAAACATGTTCTTAATTTCTTTGAAATTAAAGCAATTAGTTCATCCTCATCTATATCAAGAATGTCATCCTCCTTGAGTTTATTACCTTGAAATTTTTTCTTTGTCTTCATTTCAATCTTGAACGTTGCTTCCTTCTTTGGTGGTATATCATCATTCTTCCTCATATCATAGGTAGTAAGGGTGCCATGTAATTGATCCATATTCAACTGAGTAAGGTGATGACTCTATTCTATAGCAGATAATTTTAGATCAAACTTAGGGAATAGATACCTTAATACCTTTTTAAAATTAGTTTCCTCTTCAAGGTTCTCTCATTGACCTCTAATGATATTTACAATCTCATCAACTCTCTGTAGAAAGGATGCCACAGTATCTTCTTTATTCATATTGAGACTTTCAAATTGCCTTTTGTGAATCTGCAACTTAGCAAGATTAACCTTTAAATCTCCTTCATAAATGATATATATTTTGTAACATATCTCTTTAGAATATTTGAAATTGATTGCCTTGGTAAACTCAATTTTTATAAGACCACAAGTGATGGCATTCATTTCCTTAGAATTATTCTCAAATAGCTTCTTATCTGCAATACTAGATGGAGGAATCGTAGGAGCAACATATCCATCTACAATAGATTTCAAAACATTAAATCCTAGAGACATAATGTATGTATTCATCCTAGAAATTTAAAATGCATAATTAGATCCATTGAACATCGGTGTTTGCTTAGTAAAGAAACCTCCTTGATGACTACCCATACTGTATCTTGGATCACCTTCAAGTTGTTAAGCCTTTACCAAAGGACATGATCTGATACCAATTATTAGAGGTACAATCACTTAGAGGGGGGT
The DNA here is from genome assembly GCA_037957365.1 of Torreya grandis. NCBI lineage: Eukaryota > Viridiplantae > Streptophyta > Pinopsida > Cupressales > Taxaceae > Torreya > Torreya grandis. The sequence goes on along the minus strand of JARHVA010001370.1, from coordinate 891,182 downwards.
GAATTAGTGGGCCTAGATATTTCAATTTCAATTGTATTCCTTTAAACTATTAACTAATCAACATATATTAACTTGATCAAGAAGCATTAACAAGAGAGATTATACATCCAATGCATACACAAGATCAAACACATAGTTCATGTGGGAAACCCTCATGGGGAATAAAACCCACTCTCAATCTCTCAACACAAATAGACTATTGTCCTATAATAAATTACAAATAAGAGACTGATCAACCACTTTAAACCAACAAACCTTGATCATATCCTCCTGACCAAAGGTATTTAGTGAAACACCTATTTCACAAGGAACAATTATCCCTAAGGAAGACCAAGTCCTTTAGACCCTCAGTTTAACACTTTCACCTTAAAAATTATGTCTTCAACACCTAAAGATGGATCTCTACTTTCTAACCTATTCACAAAAACTCTCTATCTCAAATAGGCCTCTCACATAGGCATGTCACAATCTCTTTCCTTATTCACTCAATTTATCCTCATATGCACACTCATACCTCTTCACATATCCTCAAATTAAAATATCAAAAATTTTACATTAGGAACATGACCTATAGGTCATACACATAGTTATAAAATTATTCTAATAATTAACACAACCAACAAGCACACTACCTATCCTTCAATCCACAACTCTCACATGCACCTTGCACTAGTCTCTCTCACATACAAGTCTAGAAACCAACACATTTTGTTTCACTATATATAGAGAAATCATGAATTAACAAGATAAACATATTTCATTTTCAACCACAAAACATGCCTTCATGCTTAAGGCATCTCACATGGGTTACACTTGAGCACAATCTATTTTCAAATAGGCCTAAGTTACTTTTAGGTCCTATGGAGACCCATTCAGCTCTTTGACACTTATTAAAGCAAATAAATAACATAAGAACACTTTAAAAAAGAGTGGACCCATTATAAATGATCTGTATATCCTATTTAAATACCAACAACCATCACAGTATCGTTTAGTTTAAGCCCAAATAGCTCAAACACTTCTTTGTACATATAGTCAATATGAGTGAACACACAATCACCTTCTAAGCTTTTGTTAATACAACATACAATTGGTCAATCCTTCATAATTCAAATAGATCATCATAATCAAGTGTACAACACTTCGCAATAACCACTTCACCATGAAACATTGAAACAACATCAACACAAGCTCAATTACTCTTCTTGGGTCACTTATAGAACAAGCATGAACACATGGCTAACTTTAGAGCTTAATATATTTTTATTTACACACTTTAAAATATTCAAACACATATTTATAAATGAAAATTGGATTTCTCTACCACTTTTATTTTTATATCATGAGAAAATTCATCTTGGATCAAAAGTTATGGCTCAAAAACTAGACACTGATCTTTCCTTCACAAATTCAAATATTCAAATGCAAACAGTCATAGTTAAACTTCAAACACTATGATCACATCTATTTTCCTATAAAATTTAGATCAATATCACACCATATATCAATTCTAAACTTTAATTCATAGGTTTCAATGCTCAAATGTTAAATCTTGGTCACTTTGATCTCATCTCATGCAATCTTGTAATGTTGACTCCATGCACTCCGTCGATCTCTATAGATCAACCAGGTCTTTAAATATAAATGCTCACCATTAGATTAATTTGTATGAAAACCCACTCACCATTATATCCTTATACTTTACCTTTTCTCATTTGTTAAATAATATTCACTTGGCACCATCTCATTTCATCCTAACATATTGGAATAAACATGTTCCATCAATATTCTATAAGATGCTTGATCTTTATCTTTGCTAAATAGTTGTCACATTGAACCTTTTGACTCTACATGCACCATTATATTTGTAAGTATCAAATCTCATAAAATTTTGGAAATCCACTAGGTCCATATCTTTAACATCATGCAAATTTACTATGAGGACCAATTGTAATATGCCTGGAAAGCCAACTTTGGACCTCAATAACTTTTATTGCGCTTAGACGCATTATCTAAAATTTGGACCACATGATCACCTTTCAAAGGATAATACATCCATATAATAAAATACTCCTGTAACCTTCACATGTGGGTGATATAATTCCATAAAAATGCCTTTTCAAAAACTTATATCACAGAGCCAACTATGCTTAGAATTTATCTGGGAGACCAACTTTGCTCCTACATAACTTTTGTCATGCTTCAGTGTGTGATCTAAAATTTAGAAAAAAAATAAACTATGCACAAAATTTAAAAAAACTATATGATTACCTTCTCCTAAAACTTCCACATGTGTGATATATTCTATGATCAAAATGATTACTTGGCTCTTTCTTGCCTCATGCAAATTTGGCTAAGTATGGGAAAACATTGTCAAAATGCTAAGAGCCCAACTTTGCACCCACATATATTTGATTGTGCTTAGGTGAATGACCAAATATTTAATACATAAAAAATAGGGACTAATGTGATCACAACCATATAACCAACTCCCCTTGAATCATCCTTATGTGGCAATGGTGATGTCAATAAACTACCTACTCAGATTTTCTGCCACTAGAACCAAACTGTCTAGATGAAAAAAATGAACTACGAAATGAATTCCACTTATGTAAACAAGCTATCATATCATGTAAAACCTCTTATATGACCCCTTACACATTTTCAATACTCCATACTCATCCCTGAACATCTCTAACCATGCCAAAATAGAATATCAACCAAGCCTCCTTTAAGCATACTAAAACAAGCACATTGCACACTTTGTCATTGTTACTTAGGCTATCAAAAGCACTTCATCCACTCACCAAGACACCTCCATGACATCATTGAAAACTCTCCAACACCCATATCATGGTTATTCATCTATCCCATAGATCTTTCTAAAGCCAAGGTCTATATTATCTTTGCAAAAGTTATCTTCCTAAAAGAGTGCTCATTAAATGGTGGCACTAGATACTTTAGTGGCACACTTACTCATAGAGACTATTATAGTAAGTATCCTAATCTACCTATCTCATAATATTATCTAACGCTTCTAACTAACTAGGTACTATTAGTAAATATTTCACCTTCATCATCTCTACCCAATGTGAAACCCTCTCCCTCCTATACCTTTTTGCTAACACTACATCATCTAGAGTTTTAATGGAAACATCCTATATCAATATCCCTCCATCTAAACAATATGCCTATATTTTCATCCTATTTACCTACATCTATAAAATGTCAACCTCTAACTATAAATGGATGATCTATGCCATTCTCATATCCCATTTACTATCCCTGCTAACCCCATCTCCTTGAAACACTATTATCTCCACATCTCTACCTCTAATATTCTATTATAAAAATTCAATCAAATCCTAATCCTTAGTTGACCTCATAGACCCTGATGGCCCTACTACATCTTCTAACTTTATATGTATCTCTAGTGTTGTTTTCATCTTTATGTCATCTCCATCTCCCTCCTTATCATTGTAAATCACCACTAGTGGAGTCTCTCCTCCTCCATCAAAATTGACTTCTCTCATCTATATATCATGTCCCTAATCAGCTCCAACCTTTCCTATCTTTATATCCTACCCCTAGTCACCATTAATGTCTCCTATTTGACCCCCACCACCCTATGATGGGGCAGCTCTCATAATCCTCATTTGTACACCCTCCTTCATGGATGTGTCCTGAACATAGCCTATAATCTTTGCCTCTATGTCCTCAGTGGTACATATGGCTTTGTCAACCTTAGTGTTCTATATTGATCCCACCATGTATAATAATCATCTATAGTAACTTCATCCACTATATCCCTCCTACGTCTAAAATTCATTGTCTAAAAGTGTGACTAACTCTACTCTAAAATATTAGGATAAATCTTTAAACCCCATTGTGATCTTTCTCATACTATTTGAGCAAAAACATGATGACCTGATGGAATGCAATTTATAATGCAAAACTACCTCATCATTATATCATGCTTATATCAATTAATGATATACTCATGATAGACAATAATGTATCATGTTGTTATTACATAACCATATGTATTGCATTCTATCTTTAATATGGATCGGCCTCTCTATATGGCCTCCATTTAACCTATTGATCTCATACCTCATCTATAGCCATGTTATAAAAATTAACATCTCCTAATTGTGCCCTCTGTACTCATATAATCATGTGACATCTGTATGAAAAAGGCTCCTTTATACTCTACCCCTCAACTGACCCACTGATCTCTCTACTACTATATTTTCCCACATCCACACCTGAAATACTGTGGATGATCCTATAGACACCCCACCTATATACACCAAATGGTGTAAATCCCTATATAAATATGTTAGTACATGCGGTCTCCATACAAACTAGTAACATTATCTAATATATCTCCAATCACATCTATAAATATTTCTAATAATATCTTCCCACTCTTGTCAGGTAACAAAATTTCATTGACAACAACTATCAACACAACCATCAATGTGTCTATCCCCAATCCCATGTAGTAATCAATATCAATCCCTCATCTCACCATCGATATCAAATCCTCTCCAAACATTATAATAATATCACTACCTTTGCACCCTTACTCTAATACACATGTGTGCCTTATATGAAAATCCTCAAAATATTCCATACATCCTCTAATGTCATAGTCATCTCACTTATTGGTAGGTGAATTGTGTTGGTCTCACTGTACTAACACTCAGCCAATGCCATCAAGAAGGCCCTATCCACCCATATCTCTAGAGTATTTGCTATGTATAATAACCCTATGTCCTCTAGTACCCAAAACTTATACTCCATGAACCTAGCTACCAGTTCTAATACTCTCAATCACATCTCCCATGTACATATTATCAACAATCTCTCTTTTACATTAAAAACCTAGAACTATATTAATCTTGTTCATATTAAGTAATCATCTCACAATCACACTTATACTTTCATTATAAAACATGCCACTTTATCTGATATCTTGTTAAGTTAATTTGGCCACAACTACTAATGATTTTTCCATAGCTCCTAATTCTACTTCCATAAAATATGATGAATTCATGACTTGATGCAAAAAAAATAGGGCAACCTTTTAGAGGCCATAACTTTTGACCCATAGCTCTATTTGAGCACTTCCACATGACAAAATGATCGTATCAAAAAGCATGTTTCTTTCTCTAGGTAGTTATTCCTACTTAGTAATGTTTTTGATATTATTTAGAGGCCATACATGATCATATGAGGGTCTAAAACTATGATTTAATGATTTTTTCAAGTTTTTTATATTTTTAGAAACAATATATCATTAGAACCAAAAATCAACTTTAGTTGAATTTCATCCCATAGTATAATTATAGTGTTTAGGATATTTTGAGAGATTTTTAGAATATTTTGAGAGTTTTTAAAAATAGGCATTTTTTTTAGATTTTAGTTTTTTTCAAATTTTACATGTAAACTCTAAATTCTAAGTTGAGGCTTATTTAAGCATGGTGTGGGTTTGTAATTATTTAAAGCAATCAATATGAATCAATTCTGAGCATTGTTTTAAGATCTTGGCCTATTGGTAATTTTCTTATTTTTATTAGTTTTTGAGTTCATTATCTAGTATCAGAGCAAGTTCAAATCTTAGAGGAGAGAAGAATGGCAAGACGACAAGGAGGTATGGCACAAATGAAGCATAATATACAAGAGCTATAGAGGCAAGTTCAAAAATTAAAAGAGTTTATCACCAACCAATAGAGAAGAGAAGGTGGTCATGAAGAAGACATAGATCATGATGAAGAAGTTCAGTAAGAAGAAGGACAACAAGAGTAGCCACCATCGATGGAAGAGAGGATGGCTCAGGCTTTAGAAGGAAGGAATGAAGGAATCAAGGTTGATGTTTTAGATTATGGAGGTATTTTAAAACCATAGGAGTTGATATATTGGATGAATAGCATGGAGAAGTTCTTTGAGTGGAAGACTTTGAGAGAAGACAACAAGGTAAAGTTTGTATGCACAAAATTGAAAGGTCATGTAATGATTTGGTGGGATCACCTACACAGAGAGAGAGAGAGAGAGAGAGAGAGAGAGAGAGAGAGAGAGAGAGAGAGAGAGAGAGAGAGAGAGAGAGAGAGAGAGAGAGAGAGAGAGAGAGAGAGAGAAGGTAAAAAGAATATTAATTTTTGGAAAAAGATGGAAAAGAAGATGAGGGAGAAATTTATTTCTATGGATTATCTATAAACCCTATACAGAAGATTTCAAAATTTAAGGTAAAAAGATCACAGTATACAAGAGTATACAGATGAATTTTACAAACTTTCCATATGAGTAGATCATGATGAAATACAAGATTAGATGGTTGTAAGGTATGTAAATGGTTTGAAATATTAGATTCAAGATGAATTAAGCATGCTTAGAATAATTAACATGGAGGAGGCTTATCAATTAGCTTTGAAGGCAGAAGAAAAGCAAAATAGACAAAATTTCAAAAGGACATCTACTGGTCCAAGAAGAGGTGGATCCCCTCCAATAAGGGAACAAGGTGGGTTTGATACCACTAGAGGTGGATTTAATTCTAATAAATATGAATCACCATCTGGTGCATAAATAAAATATGATAATAGGCAAGGGTTTCAATACCAACAAAGAGGAAGAGGATTTTAGAGAGGATGAGGTTATGGTGGTGCTAGAGGATATTTTTTGAATCAACATAGATCTTATGTATGTTATAAATGTGAAAAAGAAGGGCACAAAGAATTTGAGTGTCCAAACTATCAATATAAAGAAAAGAGGCAAGAAGATCACCCAAAAGTAAATTTAGTTGAGGTTAAAATAGAAGAGCAGAATACTGAAGTTGCACTAGCAGATGTTGGAGAGAATCTCATGATGAGAAGAACCATGATCGCTCCAAGGAAGGAAAAAGTGCAAAATAAATAAGGTGGTGATGCATGGCTATGATCAAATATTTTTTGAACAAGATGTACTTTAGGTGGAAAGGTATGTAAATTAGTTATAGATGGTGGTAATTGTGAAAATATGGTTTCTAAAGAAATGATTGAGAAACTAAATCTGCAATATGAACAGCATCCTAACCCTTATTGTATTTCATGGTTTAAGAAAGGGAATGAGGTTACAGTAGATAAAAATTTCTTAATCAAGTTTTCTATAGGAAAAACTTATAATGATGAAATATGGTGTGATGTTATTCTGATGGATGCATGGCATGTGTTATTGGGAAGGTCATGGCAATTTTACAGGAAAGTAGTTCATGATAAAGAAAAGAACACATATACTTTTTGGAAAGGTGGTAAAAAGGTAGTTTTGTTACCTATTAAAGAAGAAGAGAAGACAGAAATCATGCTTTGTACTAAAGAATGTATCCAAGATATGAAGGTAGTAGGTTGTTGTTATGCACTAGTAGCAAAGAATGAAGAAATATGAATTGGTGTTAATACCAATAGAAACAGCAAGAGTGTTGAAAGAATATACAAATGTTATGCCTTATGAGTTACTAGATGGTTTACCATCAAAGAGAGATATTAATCATCATATTGATTTGATTCTAGGATCAGCTCTACCTAATCAAGCAGCTTATAGGATGAGTCCAATAGAATATGCAAAATTAAATAAACAGGTTACTAAATTGCTAAAGAAGAAATTGATAAGAGAGAGTATGAGCCCATGTGCAACACCAACATTTCTAACTCCAAAGAAGATGGAGGATGGAAAATGTGTGTGGATAGTAGAGTAATTAATAAAATTATAATAAATTATAGGTTTCTTATACCTTGTTTAGATAATATGATGGATGTGCTTGCAGGAGCAAAATATTTTACCAAGACTGATCTAAGGAGTGGTGATTATCATATTCAAATTCATGAAGGATATGAGTGGAAAACAACATTCAAGACTAGGGATGACTTATATGAGTGGATGGTGATGCCATTCAGATTATCTAATGCACCTAGCACATTTATGAGGGTGATGAATACAATGCTATGAGAATATATTGGTAAGTTTGTGGTTGTTTATTTTGATGATATTTTGATTTTTAGTAAGACTAAAGAAGAACACTTATAGCATTTGATAATGGTAATGGATTTGTTAAGAAAGGAGAATTTGTATCCAAATATGAAAAAGTGCAGGTTTATGCATAATAGTTTGGTATTTTTGGGATTTGTAGTTTCAACAGATGGTGTGAAAATAGATGAAGAAAAGATAAAGGCAATTATTGTGTGGCCTATTCCAAAAAGCATTACAAAGGTAAGAAGTTTCCATGGTTTAACAACTTTTTATATAAATTTTATTAAGAATTTTAGTAGTATTGTAGCACCAATAATAGATTGCATGAGAGGGAAAGAATTTTCATGGACTAGATCACCCACATAAAGCTTTGAATTTTTTAAGACAAAGATTATAGAAAGACCAATTTTAGAATTACCAAATTTTAAAAAAGTGTTTGAGGTTGATTGTGATGCTTCATTTGTGAGAATTGGTGTTATGTTGAGTCAAGAAGGAAAGCCAATAGCATATTTCAATGAGAAATTGAATGAGGTAAAAACAAAGTATTCTACTTATGATGTTAAACTTTATGCAATTGTACAAGCATTAAGACATTAGAGGCATTATCTAGTCCCTCAAGAGTTTATACTATTTACAGATCATGAGGCTTTGAAGTATGTGGATACATAAAAGAAGTTGAATGGCAGGCATTCAAAGTGGGTTTCTTTCCTACATGGGTATACATTTGTGTTGAAGCATAAATCAAGAAAGCAGAATTGGGTAGCTGATGCATTGAGTAGGAGGGTAGCATTATTAAATATTATGGTGAGTGAAGTAGTTTGATATGAAGATAGTGAACAAAAGGCAAGGGAATTATAATAGGTATTTGATGCAATGGGAAGGATTGCTACAAGAAGATGACACTTGGATTATAGAATGAGATCTGAAGAAGATTGACAAGGAAAAGATGCAGTAGTATAATCAGACCAACTCGTAGGAGCTGAGTTGTCTTCAACCAGAGGAGAATGATGCATAAAAAATAGGGTAACCTTTTGGAGGCCATAAATTTTGACCCATATCTCTATTTGAGCTCTTCCATGTGCCAAAAGGACTATTTCAAAAAGTACATTGTTGTCCCTAGGTAGTTATGCCTGCCTAGGAATGTTTTTATATTTTTTGGAGGCTATACGTGATCATTTGAGGGTCCAAAATTGTGATTTAATGATTTTTTTGGATTTTTTATATTTTAGAAATTATATATTTTTAGAACCAGGCCTCAAATTCAGTTGAATTTTGTCCCATAGTCTGATTATAGTGTTTAAGATATTTCAGGAGCTTTCTGAGATTTTTCAAGAGTTTTTAAAAATAGACATTTTTTTAGATTTTAGTTTTTTTTTAATTTTGTATGTAAACTCTAAATTTTGAGTTGAGGCTTATTTAAGCATGGTGTGGGTTTATAATTACTTCAAGCAATCAATACAAATCAATTCTTAGTATTATTTAAATATCTTGGCCTATTGGTAATTTTCTTATTCTTGTTAGTTTTCAAGTTCATTATCTATTATCAGTGCAAGTTTGAATCTTAGAGGAGAGAATAGATGAGGAGGTATGACACAGATGAATCAAATTATACAAAAGCTATAGAGGTAAGTTAAATAATTAACATAGGTTATCACCAACCAATAGAGAAGAGAAACTGGTGATGACAAAGACATAGATCATGATGAATAAATTTAGCAAGAAGAACAACAAGAGAAGCCACCATCAATGGAAGAGAGGATGGCTTAGGATTTAGAAGGAAGGAGTCAAGGAATTAAGGTTGATGTTATAGATTATGGAGGTAGTTTAAAACTAGAAGATTTGATAGATTGGATGAATAACATGGAGAAGTTCTTTGAGTGGAAGACTATGAGAGAAGATAAGAAGGTAAAGTTTGCATGCACAAAATTGAAAGGTCATACAATGATTTGGTGGGATCACCTACATAAAGAGAGGTAGAGAAAGGGTAAAGAGAAGATTAATTCATGGAAAAATATGGAGAAGAAGCTGAGGGAGAAATTTCTTCCTGTGGATTACACACAAACCCTATATAGAAGATTTCAAAATTTAAGGTAAAAAGATCACAGTATACAAGAGTATACAGATGAATTTTATAAGCTTTTCATATGAGTGGAGCATGATAAAATATAAGAGCAGATGGTTGTAAGGTATGTAAATGGTTTGAAATTTTATATTCACGATGAATCAAGCATGCATAAAATACTTAACATGGAGGAGGATTATCAATTAGCTTTGAAGGCAAAAGAAAATCAAAATAGATAGAATTTTAGAAGGGTATTTATTCATCCAAGAAGAGTTGGATCCCCTCTAATAAGGGGACAAGGTGTGTTTAATTCCACCAGAGGTGACTTTAATGCTAATAAAGGTGAATCATCACATGGTCTAGAAAGACAAGATGATAATAGGCAAGGGTTTCAAACAAAGAGGAAGAGGATTTCAAAGAGGATGAGGTTACGGTGGTGCTAGAGGATGGTTTTAAAATCAACGTAGATTCTATGTATGTTATAGATGTGGAGAAGAAGGGAAAAGAGTATTTGAGTTTCCAAACTATCAAGATCAAGAAAGGAAGCAAGAAGATCACCCAAGAGTAAATCTAGTTGAGGCTGAAATAGAAGAGCAAAATACTAAAGTTGCACTAGTAGATGTTGGAGAGAATCTCGTGATGAGAAGAACCATGATTTCTCTAAGGAAGGAACAAGTGCAGAATAAATAAGGTGGTGATGCATGGTTGTGATCAAATATTTTTTAAACAAGATGTACGTTAGGTGGAATGGTATGCAAAGTAATTATAGATGGTGGTAGTTTTGAAAATATGGTTTCTAAAGAAATGATTGAAAAACTAAATATTTAATGTGAAAAGCATCATAACCTTTATCGGATTTCATGGTTTAAGAAAGGGAACAAGATTATAGTAAATAAAAAGTGCTTAATCAAGTTTTCTATAAGGAAAACTTATAATGATGAAATATGATTTGATGTTATTTCGATGGATGCATGTCATGTGTTATTGGGGAGGTCGTGGTAATTTGATAGGAAAGTAGTTTATGATGGAACAAATAACACATACTTTTTGGAAAGGTGGTACAAAGATAGTTTTGTTACCTCTTAAAGAGGAAGATAAGATAGAAATAATTCTCTATACTAAAAAATTTATCCAAGATATGAAGGTAGCAGGTTGCTATTATGCACTAGTAGCAAAGAGTGAATAAATAAAAATGTTGTCAATACCAATAGAAGTAGCAAGAGTGTTGAAAGAATATACAGATGTTATAATTGATGAGTTACTAGATGGTTTACCACTGAAGAGAGATATTCAACATCACCTTGATTTGATTCTAGGATCAACTTTACCTAATCAAGCATCTTATAGGATGAGTCCAATAGAATATGCAAAATTAAATAAATAGGTTACTAAATTGCTAACAAAAAAAGTGATAAGAGAGAGTATGAGTCCATGTACAACACTAACATTGCTAACTCCAAAGAAAGATGGAGGATGGAGAATGTGTTTGGATAGTATAACAATTAATAAAATTATAATAAAGTATAGGTTCCCTATACCTCATTTAGATGATATGATGGATGTGATTGTAGGGGCAAAATATTTTACCAAGATTGATTTAAGGAGTGGTTATTATCATATTCAAATTTATGAAGGAGATGAGTGGAAAACAACATTCAAGACTAGGGATGGCTTATATAAGTGGATGGTGATGCCATTTGAATTATCTAATGCACCTAGCATATTTATGAGGGTGACGAATACAGTGTTATGAGAATATATTAGTAAGTTTGTGGTTGTTTATTTTGATGATATTTTGATATTTATTAATAATAAAGAACACTTACATCATTTGAGAATGGTAATGGATTTGTTAAGAAAGGAGAAATTATATGCAAATTTGAAGAAGTACAGGGTTATGTAAAGTAGTTTGGTATTTTTTGGATTTGTAGTTTTAGTAGATGGTGTGAAAATGGATGAAGAAAAGATCAAGGCAATTATTGAGTGGCCTATTCCAAAAAGAATTACAGAGGTAAGAAGTTTCCATGGTTTAGCAACTTTTTACAAAAAGTTTATTAAGAATTTTAGTAGTATTATAACATGAAAGATTTTGAATGGACTAGAGTAGCCACATAAAGCTTTAAATTTTTGAAGTAGAAGATTACAAAAAGACCAATTTTAGCATTATCATATTTTAACAAAGTATTTGAGGTTGATTGTGATGCTTCATTTATGGGAATTGGTGTTGTGTTGAGTCAAAAAGGAAAGCCAATAGCATATTTTAATTAGAAATTAAATGAGGTAAGAACAAAGTATTCTAATTATGATATTGAACTTTATGCAATTATACAAGTATTAAGACATTGGAGGCATTATATGGTGTCTAAGGAGTTTATACTATTTATAGATCATGAGGCATTGAAGTATGTGAATACACAAAAGAAGTTGAATAGTAGGCATGTAAATTGGGTTTCTTTCTTGCAAGGGTATACTTTTATGTTGAAGCATAAATCAAGAAAGCAGAATTAGATAGCTGATGCATTAAGCAAGAGGGTAGCATTATTAACTACTATGGTGAGTGAAGTAGTTGGATATGAAGATAGTGAACACAAGGAAAGGGAATTATAACAGGTATTTGATGCAGTGGGAAGGATTGTAGCAAGAAGACAACACTTGGATTACATAATGGGAGTTGAAGAATATTGACAAGTAAAAGTGGTAGTAGTATAATTAGGCCACCTCACAAGAGCTGTGTTGTTTTCAACCAAAGGAGAATGATGCAATAAAAATAGGGCAACCTTCTAGAGGTTGTAACTTTTGACCCCTAGCTCTGTTTGAGATCTTCCATACATCAAAACAATCATATCAAAAAGTATGTTATTGTTATTAGGTAGTTTTGCTTGCCTAAGAATGTTTTCAATATTTTTCAGAGGCCATACATGATCATTTGAGGGTCTAAAATTGTGATTTAATGATTTTTTAAGGTTTTTTCTATTTTTAGAAATTGTATATTTTTAGAACCGGATATCAAATTCAATTGAATCTTGTCCCATTGTCTAATTATAGTGTTTAAGATATTTTGAGAGATTTTTGGGATATTTTGAGAGTTTTTAAAAATAGGCATTTTTTTTTATTTTAGTTTTTTTTTAATTTTGCATGTAAACTCTAAATTCTGAGTTGGCGATTATTTAAGCATGGTGTGGGTTTGTAATTATTTCAAGTAATCAATACAAATCAATTTTGAGTATTGTTTCAATATCTTGACCTAGTGTTAATTTTCTTATTCTTATTAGTTTTTGGGTTCATTATTAAGTATTAGAGCAAGTTCAAATCTTTGAGGAGAGAAGAATGGTGAGAGGATGAGGAGGTATGGCATAGATGAACCAGACTATACAAGATCTATAGAGGTAAGTTCAAAAATTAACATAGGTTATCACTAACCATCAAAGAATAAAAGGTGGTGATGAAGAAGACACAGATTGTGATGAAGAAGTTTAGCAAGAAGAAGAACAACAAGAGCAACCACCATCGATAAAAGTGAAGATGGTTCAAGATTTAGAAGGAAGGAATGAAGTAATCATGGTTGATGTTCTAGATTATGGAGGTAGTTTAAAACCATAGGAGTTGATAGATTGGATAAATAGCATGGAGAAGTTCTTCGAGTGGAAGACTATGAGAGAAGACAAGAAAGTAAAGTTTACATTCATGAAATTGAAAGGTCATTCAATGATTTGATGGGATTACCTATAGAAAGAGAGATAGAGAAAAGGTAAAGAGAAGATTAATTCATGGAAAAATATGGAGAAGAAGCTGATGGAGAAATTTCATCCTGTGGATTATGCACAAACCCTATATAGAAGTTTTCAAATTTTAAGGCAAAAAGATCATAGTATACAAGATTATACATATCAATTTTACAAGGTTTCCATACGAGTGGATCATGATAAAACAAAAAATTAGATGGTTGTAAGGTATTTAAATGGTTTGAAATTTTCTATTCAAGATGAATTAAGCATGCATAAAATATTTAACATGGAGGAGGCTTATCAATTAGCTTTGAAGGCAGAAAAAAAAAGCAAAATAAATAGAATTTTAGAAAGACATCTACTGGTCTAAGAAGAGGTGGATCCCCTCCAATAAGGGGATAAGGTGGGTTTAATAAAACCATAGATGGATTTAATGCCAATAAAGTTGAATTGTCACATGGTTCAGAAAGATAAGATGATAATAAGCAAGGGTTTCAATACCAACAAAGAGAAAGAAGATTTCAGAGAGGACGAGGTTACGATGGTGCTAAAGGATGGTTTTTGAATCAACATAGATCTTATGTCTTTTATATATGTGGAGAAGAATGGAATAGAGAATTTGAGTGTTCCAAACTATCAAGATCAAGAAAAGAGGCAAGAAGATCACCCAAGAGTAAATCTAGTTGAGGCTGAAATAGAAGAGCAAAATACTAAAGTTGCACCAGCAGATGTTGGAGAGAATCTCATGATAAGAAGAACCATGATCACTCCAAGGAAGGAACAAGTGTATAATAAATAAGGTGGTGATGCATGGTTGTGATCAAATATTTTTTGAACAAGATATACTTTGGGTAGAAAGGTATGCTAAGTAATTATAGATGGTGGTAGTTATGAAAATATGGTTTCTCAAAAAATGATTGAGAAATTAAATCTGCAATGTGAAAAGCATCTTAACCCTTATAAATTTTCATGGCTTAATAAAGGGAATGAGGTTAAATTAGATAAAAGGTGCTTAATCAAATTTTCTATAAAAAAAAACTTATAATGATAAAATATGGTGTGATGTTATTATGATGGATGCATGTCATGTGTTATTGGGGAGGCCATGGCAATTTGATAGGAAAGTAGTTCATGATGGAGAAAATAGCACATATACTTTTTGGAAAGGTGGTAAAAAGATAGTTTTGTTACCTCTTAAAGAGGAAGAGAAGATATAAAGCATGCTCTGTACTAAAGAATTTATCCAAGATACGAAGGTAGTAGGTTGTTGTTATGCACTAGTAATAAAGAATGAAGAAACAAAAATGGTGCCAATACCAATAGAAGTAGCAAGAGTGTTGAAATAATATGTAGATGTTATGTCTGATGAGTTACCAGATGGTTTACCACCAAAGATAGATATTCAACGTCACATTGATTTGATTCCAGGATCAACTCTACCCAATCAAGTAGCTTATACGATGAGCCTAACAGAACATGCAAAATTAAATAAATAGGCTACTAAATTGATAAAGAAGAAAGTGATAAGGGAGAGTATGAATCCATGTGTAACACTAGAATTTATAACTCCAAAGAAAGATGTAAGATGAAAAATGTGTGTGGATAGTAGATCAATTAATAAAATTACAATAAAGTATAGGTTTTCTATACCTCATTTAGGTGGTATGATGGATGTGCTTGTAGGAGAAAAATATTTTACCAAGATTGATCTAAGGAGTGGTTATTATCATATTCAAATTCATGAAGGAGATGAGTAGAAAACATCATTCAAGACTAGGGATGGCTTATATGAGTGGATGGTGATGCCATTTTTATTATCTAATACACCTAGCACATTTATGAGGGTGATGAATACAATGCTATGAGAATATATTGGTAAGTTTGTGTTTGTTTATTTTGATGATATTTTGATATTCAGTAAGACTAAATAAGAACACTTATAGTATTTGATAATGGTAATGGATTTGTTAAGAAAGGAGAAGTTGTATCCAAATATGAAGAAGTGCAAGTTTATGCATAATAGTTTGGTATTTTTGGGACTTGTAGTTTCAACAGATGGTGTGAAAATAGATGAAAAAAAGATAAAGGCAATTTTTGCATGGCCTATTCCAAAAAACATTACAAAGGTAAGAAGTTTTCATGGTTTAACAACTTTTTATATAAAGTTTATTAAGAATTTTAGTAGTATTGTGGCACCAATAATAGATTGCATGAGAGGGAAAGAATTTGCATGGACTAGAGTAGCCATAAAAAGCTTTGAATTTTTGAATAAGAAGATTACATAAAGACTAATTTTAGCATTACCAAATTTTAACATAGTGTTTTAGGTTGATAGTGATACTTCATTTGTGGGAATTGGTGTTGTGCTAAGTCAAGAAGGAAAGCCAAAAGCATATTTTAGTGAGAAATTGAATGAAGTAAGAACAAAGTATTCTAATTATGATGTTGAACTTTATGCAATTATACAAGCATTACAACATTGGAGGCATTATCTGGTGCCTAAGGAGTTTATACTATTTACAAATCATGAGGCTTTGAAGTATGTGAATACATAAAAGAAGTTGAATAGTATGCATGCAAAGTGGGTTTCTTTCTTGCAAGGGTATACTTTTATGTTGAAGCATAAATCAGGAAAGCAAAATTAGGTAGCTAATGCATTGAGCAGGAGGGTAGCGTTATTAACTACTATAGTGAGTGAAGTAGTTAGATATGAAGACAGTGGACACAAGGCAAGGGAATTATAATAGGAATTTGGTGTAGTGGGAAGGATTACAATAAGAAGACAAATATTGGATTATAGAATGGGAGCTGAAGAAGATTGACAAAGAAAAGGGGCAGCAATATAATCAAGCCAACTCATACGAGCTGAGTTGTTTTCAACCAGAGGAGAATGATGCATAAGAAATAGGGAAACCTATCGAAGGCCATAACTTTTGACATGTAGCTCTATTTGATTTATTCCATGTGCCAAAATGACTATATCAAAAAGTAAGTTACTATCTGTAGGAAGTTCTACCTACCTAGGAATGTTGTCGATATTTTTTAGAGGCCATACATGATCATCTGAAGGTCTAAAATTATGATTTAATGATTTTTTGGGGTTTTTTCTATTTTTAAAAATTATATATTTTTAGAACCTGACATCAACTTCAGTTTAATTTTGTCCCATAGTCTAATTATAGTTAGGATATTTTGAGAGTTTTTAAAAATAGGCATTTTTTTTAGATTTTAGTTTTTTTTATTTTTGTATGTAAACTCTAAATTTTGAGTTGAGGCTTATTTAAGGATGGTGTGGGTTTGTAATTATTTCAATCAATTAATATGAATCAATTCTGAGTATTGTTTCAAGATCTTGGCCTATTTATAATTTTCTTGTTAGTTTTTGGTTTTATTACCACTACTAATGATGAATTCACCACTACTTTTGATGAATTCACTATGCTTGTCAACAAATTCATCATGGACATTAATGAATTCATTAAACCTATTTTAACCCTAATTATTCACTAATTTCATCATTTCCCTTAATGAATTTTCCATAATTGATGTATGTTTACCATTCAAAAAATAATGAAATCATTTCCATCATTTTCCCTAAGCATTAAATGTTATCAAAATTCAAACACAAAAACCAAAATTGCAAGTGGATGCTAATAGACTTGCACATGCTCACTATGATACCTATCCACTAGAATCTAATCCATCTTATCCTCATGATCTAAAGCAAAATCTACCATTCCAAAAAACTAGGAAATCATAGATCTCAAATAAAAGTGTACAAATGAATTTCAAAATCCCACAACCCCCTATATATTTACTCCCATCACTCCATTCTTATCCTTCCATTTAAAATTTTTCACATCCTTAGAATCCTTTATCATCCAATTTATCTACCGTTAATTAATTAAAGTGATAAATCTCTTTATATATCTTGCAACTATCAATCTCGTAAAATTTTATCACACACCAAACAAACTATATTTTTCATTTTATGACCCGCATTTACCATCATCGATATATATTATTATCACATCTTCTCTACTGAACCATGATTCTTTGAGCCCCATCCAAGCATGTAATTTACGAATGAAAAATATTCTTTTTCTTATCTATTTATCTAGTTTTTAATAGTTGGGGACAAATCATTTTACATGAACTCTTTATAATGTTGTGAGTATTTATATTGAGACAAGTATCTACATTATTTATGGTAATCATCTCATCATCTTCCCTTCAAATATTTCAAATTTTCATCCATTTTTCCATGGGAACACTCAAGGTGGCATCATGACATTCATTTCTAGTTATCTAGAGCAGTTTTTTTCTCCATAAGCATCAACACTCTAATTTGTTTTCTATTCTTCAAAAAAGTGTTGATTTGCAATGCCATTTCAAAGAGGGAAAAATGTAGACACCTAAATTTCACCATTTATTCTCAAAATTAACTTTGACATGTTAACCATTCACCATCCCTAATTTGAATCCAAACAAACATCATTTCCCTCCAAATTTTGAATAATTAATTAATTAAATCTTACACACCTATTTCCTCTAAAACTAATTAAAAATATAGATTTTCCACCTCATCTAGGCATCCTCCACGTTTGTCTCAACCTAATGTTGACTCATCTTAATGACTTCTTCAAATTCCTCACAAGGTAAATTTTAGTGGCCTATATAGAATTAAACTTGGGTTTTTTGGTGAATTTCTAAGTATGTGTTTCAAAAGTCTAGTGAAAGTTAATGGATGATGTTTAGGCATGTAGGTAAAGTGACATGTGAAACATAACTTACTATAGAATATATGCTAATGTGTGATTATATAGAAAACTCACAGATGGATGATATTAATTTTCTTAGATGACAAGCCTTTATTATTTAATGATAGGTATGTTGTCATTCAACAGCTATGTTACTGCTTAACGGTGTTATTTTCACTCCATAACATTTTTGTCTCTTGATAACGATGTTGTCACTCAATAACATTATTACCACTTGACAAAATTTAGCTTGACAACATTAATGTTGCTCGACAGTATTGATGTTGCTCAATAGCATTGATGTTGTTTGACAACATTGATTTTTATTGACAACATAGGTGTCACCTAACAATATAACTATCACATGACACCATATCTATCCTATGATAGTTGCACTATCAAATGGTAGCTAAGTTACCAAATGACATCTATGATGTTTGATGGGTGACAATGTTATGGGTAAGTGACAAATATATTGGCAAGTGACACAAATGCCTCCAGATGGTAGCATGTCAATATGATTCAAGAATTCATTCCTCGAATGATTATATATTACATATAGTGATTAATAATATCATTTAAATTTTGAAGGAGTGGTAAATTATATTTATATGCATGAAATTTATTTTAAATAGTAGGTGAGTCGACTTAGAAAAATAACTTACACATAGATAATTTAGATGAAACAACATTGTTCACCACCCAATAAAATAGCCAAATACCAATTTATAAAACTAAAATATTCATAAATTAATAAAGAATAGCCACTAAAATTTACCCTCCTTCCTCGACCACCTTATGAGTCATCTTAGAACATTTAAACCAAGTTATGATTCATCCCTTGACTTTTTAAATTATCTTGACACATTCATGCTGAGTCACTCAACTACCAACTAACTCTCCCCCATATTTTCTCAACACACAGGAATTAGTAATCATCTATTAGGATGAGGACTCAAACCCAACCATTGATTATTTTAATAATTAAAAAAAATTGAATTATTCTCAACCGTTCATCTCATCACCCTCAAGCCTATAAATTGACATGAAATCCTCCACTAAAATCATCCACCTTCATGTTATGAAAACTTTATCGAATTATCCTTTTGAATCCATTGATATCAAAGCAAATTACAACCACATGCTACCCAATTCTCTTTGTTTTGAGAAGATTTGAACACCGATATCAAGCAAGAAAGAGAAAATATACCATTGATCACACTATGGAGAAGGTGATGATCATACATTTCATGTGTTGTAAGTGTTTAGTTATTTAGCTTTATTTTATTATTATTGCTTTATATAGATTTTAATGTAGTTTAGGCATGATTTCATTGTGCTTATCTTCTTTATTTACATTCTAAATTTCACACTATACACCTATCATAACAAAGCTTCATTAATTATTATACACCCATTACAAAAGTTTAAAATCTTTGATAGATTAAATGAATACCAATGGTCTACAAAGTGAGTCCAACAAGGAATTCAACTAGATATCCACCTTAAAATGCTCAATAATAATGGGAACTACATATATACATCAATTTGTTATTAATAATATCCAATAGACTACAAAGATATGTTTTATTAAGAAAATATTCACCAAAAGCAGATTAGGAATGCAACTAAAGCAAACACTAAAAAGGAATTCTGTAATGATAAAAAAATAGATTTAAAAATAAATAAATCAAGTAATATGAGGCTTGCATGGAGATAATAATGACTGGTATTAAAATCCTAATGGCATAGTAATGAAAAAAATGCACACAAATCATGTTTGGAAATATTTTTTAATGGCCAAATATCAAGGACAGTTTTTTTACATCTAAAAATGCTCAATAAACCAAGTAATATCCAAAAAAATTGACATTATAAGATATTCAAAATACTCTTGTTCATCATATGTGTTCCAACACACTACTAGTACACACTATAATTTAAGCACTTTGCCAGTAATCTTATCCAAATATCTTTGAGGGAAAAAATTATGTTTATGACCATCAAAGTATAATTTTATATTAGCTCTCCAAATGTTCCATGAAAAAAAAAACACTTTGACAATGAGTTAATCTAGAATATATAAAATAGAATTAACATAAGACACCCAATCTTAAGGATAAATATCTAAAGGCATAGATTTCCTCGAATGGAGGGTATGCCAAGAAGGATTAGATAAGTTATGGAGTGTGTCAAATATATCATGCCATTTGAATGAAATAATCTCATGTTTATTTTGTTAATGAAGGCAATGATAATCTCTATGCTTGGAGGATATAATGGGGATGCCATGAGCATGGACACAATTGACTATCCCATACATGTATTTAAATTTCTCTTCATAACAATAATTTATGGGGGAAGAGCCATGAGTGTGGGATAGTTAAAGATGATGAATAGTTTGTGTATAATAATCCATGGCTACCTCCTATATCATGCGAGATAGAAACTTGTACCTAGTCATGGAAATAGAAAGATAATAATAACTAGACATGAGATAGGAGAGATGACCGACATAATAATTGGTAACCAAGCATAAAAATTGATCATGTAACACTAAGTGATGGAGGATCCAAAAGGAGGGTGGGAGAGGATTGAGAGGAAGGACACAAAGTGAAAGTCAGAATGGCATTGAAAACAAGGGTGAGCTAATGGGAGATATGTAAGTCTAAAATGGTAGGGATTAAAATCCTCCTTTAAAAGACATCATCAACAATAACTATGAGAGAAATAACTCTATCGTATTTGGGGAAACAAGGAATCTTATTAGGAAAATGAAAGCCATGCACCTCTCCTAATAAGGGAAGATGTCTCCCAATATGTTATATGGGGTTACACCTATTTGTTTATGTAATGAAATTACTACACCATTAATGTATAATCACAACAATAAATCATAATATGATTGAAATAAGAGTATAATAATGAAGAATATGACTAAGCCATTTCAAAATGGCAACCTTCATAACCCTAAAATAAGAATAGAATTCACAATATGATGCTAAATTACTAACCATTGCCTCCTATACATGTCCTAATTATGCTATGAAAACATCTTGGGATGACCTACTACTAATATGAAGCTATAGAAATTATCATATGACTTATATTAAAAGTTATGATGGCCACAAGTCAGCCACACATATTTCAATACATGTTATAGGCTAAGGGTGTAGAAGTTGAGGTTTGTTGTAGAAAAAAATCCTCAAATTCCATAACCTAAATACTGAGTTGGTCTTATGTGAGTTGAGTATATACATTTAATGAGTTCCATTTTGGGCATTAAATATTCCCAACATAACATCACCTAACAAATAATACTGAGATATCTCTGGATAAATTCAATATACAGGTTTCCATATATGTGCATAACAAACAATGACAAAATTGGGGAAAATAAAAAATTACAATGAATATAATTTGGAGGGGATGTGGACTCATATGAATCCTCAACCACATGTAATTGGATTGCACATCCAAATCAATTACTAACACTCTGGATTGGAGGTTGTCGTAGATGAGACAAATAACCCCACACAACTTCCACATCACATCTACGAGCTAATTTAAGATGCAATGTTATCCTTAAACACAAGGGAGATCTCAATTGACTCACATGAGTCTTATTTATAAATATCATATCTCTTGATATAATAACATCCCTTAAGGTACCCCAAAAATTCCACTTTGCACCATTCTAATTCTAGTAAGTGAAAGAGATGCCATCACCACCTGCTAAGATCTAGGAATGTCATCATGGGTGTATGCATGAATTTGGGGGGCCAAAAAGTGGATAGAATTCTAATTTCCCCCCCCCCCCCCAATAATGTTTTTGTATATATGATTATTAAAACCACATATTCATTGATTTAAGTTATCCTTTGTGGTTATCGAGGCTAAATTATGTGCATGAAATATCTGTGTATGCATAAAAATCATGTATTTATTTTTTGCACAATAAAACCAAAAAAAAAGTGAGAGTCAAATCATTTGGCATTTCACATATCATAAACCATGAGAAAAATAAAGAAGACCAAACCCAAATTTTTAATGATCAAGAAATATTTCACATTTTTGAGCCACCCACCCTTCAATTCAATAATGTCATGCCAAATTAGAAGTAATCCAACATGTTTTAGTACAATTAGACCCTAATTTTTTCAATTTTGTTGTATTTTTATTTAAATTATTTTTATATTTATGTTTTTTAGTGCATATATATTCATGTGTAGTGGCTAATGTGCCAACACCTGACCCCCAAAACCCTCATATCCCTCATCACATGCAAAACCCTCCTAACACTCCTCCCACACAAAACCCTTCTAGCCCTCTTGTAGTTCCTCAATCCCCCCAAGGTAGTCAAGAGGATTTAACAAGCCACATAGTATAAAATGAGTTTCAACTTGAGAATATGATTAGGTCATTGAGGGATCCACATTTAAACAACCCCCATCGAATTTCCCTGTCAAACACACTACATATATTAGTATATCAAGTTGAGTCATTAACGGGTCAAATTGATAAGTGGGATGACTATAGAAATAGATGTAGTACATACTATAAATACATAATCAAAGCCCAAATTTTTATCTTATTCATTGATGGGAAGACTAGTGCACCACTTGATGTGATGGCCAAATAGATTCTAATCCATTGGTGCACTCATGATTTGCTCAAATAGATTTTTTAGGACCGATGGTGGATGGTCTTTGATCACCCACCTTGTAACAATAATGAGGTCCTACTCTATTTTCTAAAAAAATTATATTATGAGTTTGTGTTGAATTAAATCCCAAATTATTTTGATTTCCTAGAGTTCTAGGGTAAGGGAAAGGGATTTGCACATGATAAGTCAAGGGCACATCATGCACCTAATAATATAGTGAGAGCACATGTTGAAAAACCCCATCCTCCTGAGACACAACCATCTATAATAAAGGATACTATAGAGATTGATATATTTTACTGCTTAAGGTGCTTACTGACACCCTCGTCTACAATAGGAACTAGGTTTCTCATACTCCTCCTAGGGAGGGTGGATGTGGGGAGGATTTGTCTAGTATTTTTACCTAATGAACTCACTTATGAAAATCATGTGGCACTACATGCACTAGAATTGATGAGGATGAAGAGGATTTTATGCATTTCACTCATGATGATTTTTTCATGGGCCTAGATGATATCGATATTTCTATGTTTCAACCATCTACATTTCATTTGATCACCTTGTTTAACACTTCCCAGGTATGTTTAATATTTTACTTATTACAAAATAATGTCATACTTGTTAAATTTAAAATATTTTTACAATTTAAAATGTAATCTGATATATATAAACTATTTTTATATTTCAGTAGGTGTATAGAGTCCATACAAGCACATGTGTTGCTTAGAGTGCACCTCTAGTTTATACCTATATGAAGGTAATTTATAATGATTAATTAATCTTATTGTTCATTGTACATATATGTTGTATTTATGTGTGTGTGAGTGTGCATTTTTAAGTAACTGATAATGATATTTTGTATGTTCAGTTGATGATCACATAATACACTTTGCCATCTATTAGGGAGGGAATAAATGTAGGTGTTGTTGTTGCAATTTCATCTACATGGTAACTCTTCAAGGTACATGGTCCAGTTATTTATTACATAATGTTTAATTTTAAATATGGACATGTGTTTTGTAATTATCCTTTATACTTGTGCAAATAGTTGGTGCACAAAATAATTATCTATGTAGACTCCTCTAGCAATGTCTTCTAGTCCTCTCAAAATTATTAGCAGGGATGGCATGGTACAGTTAGACAATTTAAATCATGATTTTTAATATTATATTTCAATGATTTAGTTTATGAGAGAATTTTGAATTTTTATTTTGTATGCATATATACATTTGTAAGGACTTAAGCCTTCCATCATCAGGAGCAGGTCACCAACTTGTAGTAGTGATCCTTTTAACACTCTTGTTCGCCAATGTCAACCTATCATTAACCTTATTGAGCACCAATTTCAAATTGACAGTGACTTCCATCTTGTAATAAGTGCACCTATGAATAATTTTTGTATGATTTGAAAATTTTAACTTGTTAATTTTATATAAATATTTTTACAGCATGTACAATTTATAACAATATTTTCATATGAACTGTTGGAGCTTCAGGCGAGTTTGGAGTTGAAGAGGACTCATAGTCAATATGCTCAGATACTTTCAATTATGAGCACGGCATCTAGGGGAGAGGCTTAGATAAGAAAGGAAAAGATAGTGATGCATTTTTATTATTAGGAGATCATGTCTTATGACATTTTATCGTATGCGTATATGGCTTGATGTATAGTTGTTTGACATGTTGTATATGCCTATATGGCATTAACCTTAGATATTGTGTTATGCTCACATTTCTTATGACTTTATGGATTTTATGGATATGATATATACATATATTGTTCAACATTTCAATTTTTAAACATTGTAGTCTGTTGAATGTTATTAAAATGCATGAAAAATTTACATATAATTATGTTAATATATTATTCAATAATTTGCTCTAATTTTGAATATCTTTCACACTCTTTCAAAAACCTTTGTTTATAATCTTTCATACTCTATTATCTTGAATTGGTCTTATAATAATAATAGGTTATGATGTAAGTCAAATATGATTATCTACAAACCTCTACAAAACATTTACCTCTGATACCTATGATTGCAATGATGATCCCAAACTCACATGGCTCAATGTTTTGTCCTTGATATTTTACACTAGGTTCATGAAATTCCTCACTAGACTCTCTTCTTGTCAACATTAGTTCACTCTCTTATGTTCCTTGGGGTTCTGATATACACCTCAATCACCTCTCAAAGTTCAACTGACTCTAGAATCTCCACTCTCCTTTTGAAATAAATCTTATCTCACTCTCTTAATGCACCTTCTAGGCTTGTCTAGGCCTATTTTAATCTACCTTATCTATATGCACTTAGATTCACCTCCAATATCTTCCAACCTCTTACACTATCCTAAAACATACCAACAAACCTTCCTTGAAGGCCCAACTCTTCTTTGTACCTATCTTTCAATTTTACCCAAGTAGGACTACAAGGCGTAGTAAGCCTAATTCACATTCTTAAAGATTCTTCTTTCCCCTGAGACCTTATTGATCACTTTTGACCTCACTCTCATTCCTATCATACTCATTTTAATCTCAAACAACTATTCTTACAAAATTAGACCTCCACTCTTCCACCTTATCCACTTATTTCCCCTTGTTGGCCTCAAAGACTAGGCCTAACAACTACACTCTATTATAAACCTATCCCAATAGGGTTTTAGGCTTTTTTAGAGTTGAGTTTTGGACATATATCCTCTCATAAACTTTTCCGAACATCTAAAATGTATACACATAATATTTTTAACTTTTATCAATTACTAACACTTTAAATCTTCCAGGAACCAATCAAGACTCAATCTCTCTAAGTGCACACCTTAAAGGGTACACCAGGAAAGGGGTGGGCAGACCATTGGCGATTCTCAAGATTGTTTTCTTTTATTTCCACATTATTACCAATCCAACCAACTCCTAAAACCATTTCCTAAGTTATTACTCCTCTTTTGTACACTCCTCCAGTCTTTTCCCACTTTCCCTCCCTCTTTTCTTGACCTTAATTCCCTTTTTTTAGTTGGCTATATTAGGTCAATTGGGTCAACCCTGTACAATTTTGGGTAATTTTCACTTAAAAACTAGTTTGGCCTTTGGCTAACCTAGCTCATGACCTAGGGAATAATTATCTGAAATTATGCTAGGTCGAATGGGTTGACCCTATCGGCTAGAATTTTTGGAAGGGTTTAGGGTCAAATCCACCTATATATAAAAGATCATTTTTTCATTATTTAATAATCAATAAATATTTAATATTCTCTTATGGTTCTTTACAATCTGGTCTTCCAACATTTTGCTTGAGGATTCTTAGCTTAGGGTTTCTACTTGGACAATCTAGTCTTGTGGATAAGTTTTGGATGTTTTGGCCTTTTTTAGTGATCCTTAAAAACCAAAATAACCTCTTTTGAATCCCCTTTAGCCAAGGGAAAGATTGAGTCTCAACAGGTTCATCATTCAAGTAAGTATTCTCTAACTTTGATGCTCATTTTAGTAGATAGAAGTAGCATAAGTATTCGCTTCGAATAATATTACTCTTCATATTCCATGTATAAGGGTCTTACTCATACATAGATTAATTGAGATTCTCTTATACATGTTTTTATTTGTTTACTAACCCTTAATTTTGTGCCATAAGCTTTAGTGAGCACTAGATTAGATTTACTTTACTTGTTATTAGCTTAGTGTGATATCAAAACATAAAACTCTCTTAGGGTTATTGTGTGATTGCATTTGATTGGAGGCTTTGGAACCCTCCCTAGCATGGTGTATTACAGTAAGATATCCCCTAATCAAGTCTAGTAGATCCTCATATGGGTCATTTTTCACTTAACAAATGTATCCCCAATCAGAAGTGTATGGTATGATCTATCTTCTCTGAGTTCGAATTGATTTATAGACATGATAGATTTATGATTGCATACATTCTAGTGAACCTAACCCTTACAAGTTTTCATTTCACTAATTTCATTATTTCATTATTTTATCATTTTATTTTTCATATATTTGCAATGCTAGGTCGACTGTATCGACACAGTACTAACTTCTATGTGTAGGTTTAACACAGTCACATCAATATGACTATGTTTTATCTATGCAAGTTCTTCTTCGGGTACAGGCTACTAGGTCAAGCTAGTCGACCCAATATAGTTTTTCAGGATTTCAAACATCTATTTCAACATATTATGTCAACCATGTACATTTTCAAACTCTCGGTAATAGGTTTCTATAAATCTAGGTCAACCCAGTAGACACAATTAGCAAGATTTGTAAGTATTAATCAAGGTTCTTCAACAACAACCTCACTTATCTGCATCCTCTAACCCACTAAGATTCCTTTCTATCCTTATTTATCTTTCCTTACAATCCTATTTTTTAAAGTTTACAATCTTTAAAACTGCCCCTGTATAGTCAACTAGGTTAACCCTGCCAACATAGTTCTATATTTTATATTTTATTTGGAAATCTAGGTCAATTTTGTTGATGTAGTTCATTTTTAGACCCTTTACTTCCACAATATAGAGGTGACATTGTTTACCCTATTATGTATTCTCTACATACACTGTCAATTAAATTGATATTGTATTATGATTCAAAGTTGAAATTAACCATTATATGTTAGTAATTAACTCATACTTTCATTTCTTATTACTTGCATGTTTAGAATAGATCACCTAGTCTAATTAGGTGGTTTTCAATATACCATTTAGTTTCACTAACTTCTCTTTTATGCACACACTAACAAATCACAAAATATTAAAATGCATTTTAACAATTGTCTACCCAAGGCCTACCTACTTGTATTTCATCACCAAGGGGGAAGTTGACTTGGTTTTTTAGCCAAGTATAAACACATGGTTAATGGTATATTTTGGATAAGCACCCGAAACCCTTATTGTTTTGGTGTGTGAAGTGAGGGGTAGGACCCAATACTAATCCAATACTATTTCCAATACAGATCCCTTTCAGTCTAAACATCTTGAAACCATCCATAGATTGATTTCTAGTTCCTTGCTTACAGCCAATTTTCTATCACATCTAGAATTATACTATAATAATATAAAAACATTTAGGTTGACCACTTAATTATCATTTACTTTATAATTTGATTGCTTACTCTTTGCTCAATTGTATGTTGTATTCAAAAAACATGCATTAACCAATGTTAGTGCAAGGTTTTGTGTTGTGTGCCTCAATTGGATCAACCTTCTTGATCCAATTGATTATGTGTTTCATTTTATTTCTTTCTTTCATAATTACTTACAAAATTATTATTGTTTTAGTACATATTTGACCCTATCAACACATTATTCTTACTTACTTCCTATCCAGGATACAGGACTAGGTTGACCTAGTTGACCCTATATTCTTGATTCATCAATTTTTATACCTTTTTATTTTTACTAAGTCAACCCAATTGACTCTGTACTATTTTTTTCCTTACTTGTTTGTTGATTCAATTCTCTATTTATCATTATTAGCATTTTATTCATTTATCTCAAGTCATCATGAAGTTTCCTATCAGAATCTTCTTAGATAGTTTGAATCCATTTAGATACTATATGGGATGTTCATTTCTCCCTCTCTTTTCCTCCCAAGAACACCATCACTCTTTGTGTACCTCTTCCCCTCCTTCATCCGTGACTTGTAACATGGTACAAATCACACCTCAAGGTGAAGTTGATGGGTCTGATCCTTTTTATACTTACCAAGATACTTCTCATCTTCAAAACCTTCAAACTAATGTGGGAGCAATTGACACAAGTTTAATCAATAAACCCACTAATAATCCATATTCTAATACCCCTCCCCTTAATACCAATTTAGGGATCCTCCTACCAACACCAACCCACCTCTTGATACAACTCAACTTATTTCCCATGTTATACACAAATGAACATCTTGAAAAAATCTAACACCAACCAAATGATGCAACATCAACATCATTTGATTAATATGTCTAATCAATCTCTTTATATCCATCCTCAAGCTAATCCCAACTACATTCCTCCACCTCTTAGGGATGCCTTAGGTAATTTTATTCCTCAACCCATAATGAATAACAAGATTATTAAAACTATTCAAAATAAGCATTTAGTTCCCTTCATTGTGTCCATTGATATTGGTAACATATCTCCAACTATCAAGTATGATGGGACTAAATATCTTACCTAATTTTTTAAAGCTTTTGGCAAACTTTACAAAGAATGGATCCAAAATAATACCTTCACCAAAAAAAAAACCCTTAGTTAAAACCTTCATTGATGATGTATTAGAATGGTACAACCAATTACCCCAACATTCCATTTGGAAACTTGAAGATTTGGTCAATCCTTTAGTTAAAGACTTTCAACACAATGATCTTCCCAAAAATTGTCTTAGCCACTTCATCAATGCTAAGCAATCTCCCACTGAATTAGTTCATGATTTTATCAAAAGATATAAATCACTGGCCCATAAATCTAACCATAATATGACTGATGATAACTTGTTCAAACCATTTATAAAAATTTTGAATCCTTCTCTTTAATATAAGGTTCAAACCTTTGCTCCCCAAACACTTAATGAAGTTATTGATAAAGTTAAATGTCAAGACTTTCTCATGAAGAAATTTAAACCTAATCCTAAACTTTTAAAAGGATATTTTCAAACATCTACCAATGTTATAACTAGTAACAATCCACAAACCAAACCTAGATTTACCAAAGCTGACATCCCTTCATCTTCTCACACACCAATTTCCATGCAGCAAATGAAACAACTTTTACTACCCTCTAAACCTTTCACTTATCCTATCAATCCTCCTAAAAGGTATGACCCTAGTCATTTTTTTTGGTTCCATGCTGACATTGGTCATTCCCATGAATCTTGTAGAGGGCTCACTAAATTTGATGTCTCCTATATACTTGGTGACTCATTTAATCATGAAGCATTGATTAACCTTATTCATCAAGAGTACACCATCACTTCTCAAAAATGATAGGTTTCTTAAGATTCTACCTCAAATAACCAAAAATATTTTTCCAATAGTCAACCAAATACCAAAGATGTTTGTGCCATTGATGTCGATTATGATCAATATTATCACAATTCTCAATATGTTAACACTGTCAAAGTTAATTAACATCACAAGCCAAGTCACAAATATATTGTTACCAAACCTAAAAAACCATCTTTATAAAAATAACTTCTCAAGGATACTACCACTACTAATCTAGCTTTGGAAGCCCATGAGGAACCACTTCCTCCTTCTAAAACTCTAACTACATCTATTCCTTTAAAATCTACTTTACCTCCTAAACGTCAAGTTAGTTCTTCCTCTAAATCTCATTGGAAATTTCTTGAAGAACTCAACTCTATGCCTTGTAAGATTCCACTTATGGAGTTGGTTCATACTTCCCCCTAGCATCGTAAGTTCCTTATGCAATAAATCTAAGAAATTGAAGATCCATCCTCTATAGATGAAGAACCACCTTCTATTGACACTCAACCTACCAAAGTAATTAATATTGAAACCATGTGTACTTCTTTCAAGCCTTCTATTGAATTTCTTGAAGAGGACATGATTAATGATGAAAATATTTTTCATGTTGATGATCCACCATTTTTTTATCAAAATAGACATTAATACTACCCTTATCTGTAAAGTTCTAGTTGATAAAGTTTCTCATATTAATGTGACATCTTTGTGGCTTATATAATAACTTGGTTATAACAAGGATCATCTCAAGCAAGCCCATCTTACTTGTCACAGTTTTGATAAGATAAATCAAAATCCACATAGTTGTATTTGCCTTCCATTAACCATCAAACCTAAGACCATTAGAACTATGCTTATGGTCTTTGACTTACCTTTATCTTATAAAATACTCCTTGACCGCCCTTGGACTCATCGAATGAGGGATATTAATTCTTCTGGTAGCCAATGCATTAAATTATTACATAATGGGAAATGATATAAGCATGAGGTTGATCCCAACCCATGGAGTATTCAACTTCCTAATCCCAAATCTAAGTATCATATTCCTACCAATCCTAATATCAACAGTGTTCCTTTACCTAAGTTTATCAACATTAATCCTAATTTTCAAATCAATCTCATGGATTCTAAATATGATGAACCTAATGATTTGAAACATACTTGCAATACTACCAAGTTACCTCCATACATTTTATAGTGACTTCCTCCTTTATTACCTCGAGATCATATTATTCCTCTTCTTGATGAGATCATTGATTTCCCCCCTCCATGCAATGCTCAGGAGCCTTCTTTACCTGATGATGCCTTCACTTACAATGATTTTAGAGTGGCCAAATTCTTTAAAAATCCTCTCATCATGTATCCACATATATTTATTAATATTGGGATTTCACCTTTTGAAACTCCCCCTAACTCTCAAGTATATATAATTTTTTCAACATATGATGATAATTACATAATGGCCCAATCTCAATCTTGAGACTTTGATGTCCAGCATTATCAAAAAACCTTTGATCAAATTCATGTTTCTAATTGGGATGTTCATACCATTTTCATGAATCGTAACTCAAATCCCAAAGGTTATGTGCCTCTTGCCAATTCTTTGCTTCTTGATACTCCTTGGGTGGTAGAGAAAATTATACCTTCCAAATTTCTATAAATTCCTACATGTCTTTTACCACCTTTGGATCCAATCATTACCTCTGATCCTTCTCTTGTCACCAAACCCAACAACACTCCAATACTGTTAAAAATATTATCATTGATGTCAAAGGTCTAGCATTGGTGATAAAGGCACCATACAATTTAATGATGTTTTTAATATTCATGTCTTGGATAATGTGTGTTAATATGTATTTAATATTAATGGATATATTTTTAGTTTCATAAAAGTCAAAAGAGGGTCCATGGAGAAGTCAAAGAGTCACAGGGTAAAGATAAAAGAGGAATGGGATGCATTTTCTCATGAAGAGTCATCTTGAGGAATTCTAAGAGTCACCAAGTGAAGATAAAAGAGGGTATGGCACATTTTTTTATGAAAAGTCACCTTAAGAAATTTGAAAGGTCACTAAGATAAAGACAAAAGAGGAAATGATGCATTTACTTATGAAGGGTCATCATATGAATTTTCAAATGTAAGGATACAAAGGGTCATGGAAGTTTGGCACCATTTTCCATGAGGATTGAAGGGTCACAAAGGTTAAATGTCAAAGGTCATTTAGAAAGGTATAAATAAAGGCTTGAGAAGCCATTTGTAATATGCAAGAGACTGCATGGTTTTGTAATTATTTTATATATAAAAAGAGGAAAGAAAAGTAGAAGATATTGTAGAGTTCTATCATTTGTTGAGTAATCAACATTGAGAGATAGTTGTGTTTTATACATAAAAGGGGTTGGTGCTTCTGTGGGTTGGTGCTCACAAATAGTTTTTGTGTTGGTACTCGACAAAGGGATTGGTGCTCCTACAAGTTGGTGTTTTCAAACTTTATAATTTGATTTGGTGCTCATTCATATACTTGAGATTGTTGTTCATAGTTTTTCCCACTTTGGGTTTCCACATAAAAATCTAGTGCCTCTCTCTCTCTCTCTTGTGTGGTGCATGTTATTGTTTCAATTTTATTGTATATCTTGAATGTGTGATTAAGTGGTTAAAGAAAACAAATCAAATTAAGTAAAATATATATAATATACTGATTCACCCCCCCCTCAGTATATTTTGTGCTTAAAAATTGGTATCAAAGCAGGTTCCTTTTGAAAAAAATTTACAGCATGAAAGTAGATCGAGGAAAGCATGATGGCTAGATCACATGAAGGTTTTTCTATAAATAAGGCACCTTTATTTGATGGGATAGATTATGATTTTTGAAGCATAAAGATGAGGACTTATTTGATATCTCTTAGATTTGACATTTGGTAAGTAGTGGTGGAGGAATATGAAGAGCCATAGACACTTGTAACTACTCCGACAGAAAAAAAAAATGCAAGTGAAAATAATGTTAAAGCTTTAAATACTATTTTATGTGGTTTATGTGAATAAGATTTTGTTAAATTTATGCAATGTAAATTTTTTCATGAAACTTGGGTAAAGCTTGAGAATATTTACAAAGGTGATGGAAAATTTCAGCAAGCTAAGCTTCAGACTTTCAGAGGATAGTTTGAGAGTTTGAATATGGAAGAGAAAGAAAATATAGCAAGTTATTTTTTATGAGTTAATCAAATAGTTAATCAGATTCAAGGTCTTGGTGAAAAGTTAAAGAATCAATCATGGTACAAAAAAAATTTATATCTCTACCATTGAGATATGATGCAAAAGTTTTGGCAATTGAAGAGATGAAGAATTTAGCCAAGCTAAAGATGGATGAGCTACATGGTATTCTTACAACATATGAGATGTGGACTGAATAAGAGAAAACTTCAAAGAGAGATGCTAATCTCAAGACATCAAAGAAAGAGAAGGCTAAGATTCAAGAATCAAGTGACAGTTCTAGCAATGATAAAAATGATAACGGAGCTCTATTCACTCACAAGCCAAAAAGGGCACAGGTAAATATTAAGAAAAATTACCTTTTAAATATTTTAATTGTAGAAAGATTAGATATTTTGTAGCTAACTGCCTAGATAAGGGTAATGGTGACAATGAAGAAGGAAAGTCTACATACAAGAAGAATTTCAAAGGAAAATTCAAGAAGGGTTTCAAGAAAAATGTTTGTATTCTAAAGATCTTAGCTCAGTCGAAGATAGTAGAGTCAGTGATTCAGAAGAAAAAGAGATTCTATTCATAGCCATACATGAAGATGCCTCCACAAGTAAAAGAATAGGATGAAATCAAAGTGAATCTGGAAGGATAACTCATTTGTGCCTTAGAAGAGTTAAAAATTCTTGAGAAAAAGAATTGAATATTGAAGCTCTAGGTCAAGAAAAATGAAAAGAATTCAAAGGAAACAATTGAAGATCTATAAACACACTTTGAATAAGCCAAGAATATTGAAAAAGATCTAACGGCATAGTTGTAAAAAGTAAGTAAAGAATGTGAAAGGTATGTTATTGAAATTGCTTCTTTAAAATCAGATCTTAAGAAAATAAATAAATCAATAAATGATAGAGTAGTCAATAATTCAAAATTTAAAAATAACACTAATATGTTGAATAAGATATTAGAAAGTCAAAGATCAATGTTAGATAAGATAAGTATTAGATTTAAAAAAGAGAAAGGGGAGGCCACTACTTTCATAAACAAGGTTAACATAGAAAAAGAAAAGAGCTATGTTGAAGCTCTTACAAAAAAGAAAATAAAAAGAGAAGAAGTTAAGAATACAAAGGACATCTCAAAAAAAGAACGCTGGAAGGAACAGAGCTACAAAAGGCAATCAGGTCAGAGATACATAAACAGGTCTTATTTTTATGGTTACTATTTTTATTGTAATGGATATGGTCATAAGAAAATAGAATGTCAAAAAAGGGCTAACAATTTTAAAAACAAATAAAAAGAAACTCATGCAGAGTGAATCAGATGCCACAACTCTTTTGATCCTCTATCAAGCTTTAATGAAGAGGCCATAATATTTTACAAGTGTAAAAACTTTAAACACATAACCCGGCACTGTAGAAGTGTGTTCAAGTTAGTCAAGCAAGACCAGAGTTTCAAGGGTCCATTCATCAAGAAGAAAGTTTAGATAGGTTCATGACAGAAGAAATAATCTAAAAAATCTATGTTGATACAGCTAGCTTTGTATGCAAGAAATGAAGAAAATCTATGATTCATTGATAGTGGATGTTTGAGGCACATGATAGGGGACAAGATCAAGTTCATAATCTTAAAGAAGATCAATGGTGGCATAGTGAAATTTAAAGATAATACTACTGCCAAAATTACTAGAAAAGGTACACTAAGTTTGAATAATGCTAGAACTAAAATTAAAAATGTTTTGTATGTAGAATGTCTTAAGCATAATATTTTAAGTGTAAGTCAAATGTATGATCAGGGCACATACTAAAGTTTTATGTAAAATGTTGTAAAATTAACATAAAATATTCAGATGTGTTGGTTGCAAATGTTCAGAGAGCAGGCAATAATTTGTATATATTATTAGACATCAAAGGTCAAAAATGTTGTTTGAGTCAGATTGAAGAAAGTTGGATATAACACAAGAGAATGAGAAACATTAATTTTGAAAATCTTGTCAATATCAACAAAAATCAAGCAATCATAAATCTTCCAAAGATTACAAAGCCATCCAACATGCTTTGTAAACTTTGTCAGCATGGGAAATAGGCCAAAAGGCAGTTTAAAATAAAAGAATACTCAACCACTTAGATGTTAGAGCTTGTTCACACTAATTTATGTGGACTTATGAGAACTCAAAGTACTCAAGATGAGAAATATTTCATATTGCTTATTGATGATTTTTTATATATGACTTAGGTAATGTTTTTAAATAAAAAATTAGAAGCGTTCAGATATTTCAAAGCATTCAAATTATTAGTTAAGAATGAAACTAATTTGAAGATTAAGTGCCTAAGATCATATTGAAGAGGATAATTTATGTCAAATTAGTTTATTGAGTTTTTTTAACACCATAGAATAAAGAGACATTATTTAGCAACC
This sequence comes from Torreya grandis, assembly GCA_037957365.1. NCBI lineage: Eukaryota > Viridiplantae > Streptophyta > Pinopsida > Cupressales > Taxaceae > Torreya > Torreya grandis. The sequence continues at coordinate 855,392 of JARHVA010001370.1, read as the reverse complement.
AAAACTCCACAGCAAAACGGGGTAGTTGAACAAAGAAATAAAATAGTTCAGGAGATGGCGAGGACAATGCTAAATGAATCTAAGATACCAGATAAATATTAGAGAGAATTAGTTGATATAGTAGTGCATATCCATAATAGAGAATTATTGAGATTCAATAATGACAAGACTCCTTATGAGCTATGAAAAGACAAACCAGCTATAGTTCATTAGTTCAAAGTTTTTGGCAGTAGATGCTTCATAAAGAGAACCAATGAAAAATTGGATAAATTTGAATCTACAGTGGATGAAGGTATATTTCTTGGTTATTCTTGCAAAATTAAAGCTTATAAATGTTATAACAAAAGAACCAAGAAAATAGTTAAACGTACAAATGTCAGGATAGAAGAAGATAGAGCACAAAGAATCAGCGATCCAATAGATATTCCTGAAATCATTGAAGAGCAAGATTTTAAAGAATTAGATGAAAATGAGAAGAAGGAGAAAAAGGACACCAAAACTCCATCCAAATATGTCCAAATAAATTATAATAAAAGTGACATCATCAAGAACATAAATAAAGGAATTCTCACTAGAAGAATGATGGTAAGTGAATCTGAGCAAGTTAATTTCTCTTCATTATCCAAAATTTAGCCTAGAACTTTTTTAAAAGCTAGACATGATAAACATTGGGTTAAGGCAACAGATGAATAATTAAATCAAATAGAACAAAATGATACTAGGAAATTAGTGCCTAGACCAAAAAATCATAATGTGATAGGAACAAAATGATTTTACAAAAATAAGTTGAATGAAAATGGAGAAGTGACTAGGAATAAAGCAAGATTAGTATGTAAAAGATATGCTCATATTGAAGGAATACATTTTGAAAAAACTTTTGCATCAGTGGCAAGGCTAGAGGCTATTAGAATGTTTCTTGCATATGCAGTGTTTGAAAATTTCAAAGTATTTCAGATGGATGTCAAATCTACCTTTCTAAATGAAAATCTAGAAGAAGAGGTCTACATTGAGCAACCTAAGGGATTTACTCTCTCAAATGTTAATATCCATGTATGCAAATTGAATAAAGTACTATATGGATTGAAACAAGCTCCTAGAGCTTGGTATGTAAGACTTGATAAGTACCTACAAGATCAAGGTTTTAAGAGAGAATTTGTTGACAGTAATCTCTACATCAAAACAAAGGGTGAGTATCAATAGATTATTGTGGTTTATGTTGATGACATCATTTTTGGAAGAAACATTGAAAATATGACAAAATATTTTTATGATAATATGCAAAAAGAATTTGAGATGTCTATACTTGGAAAATTGTCATTTTTCTTAGGGTTGCAAATATTTTAGTTAGATAAAGGAATTTTCATATCTCAAAGTAAATATGCCAATAAAATATTGAAGAAATTTAGTTTTGAGGATTGTGCATCAATTAGCACACTAATGAGTACAGAAAATAAGGTGAGTAAGGATGAAGATTTACTTGTTTCAAATCAATCTTTGTATAGATCTATGATTGGTAGTCTTTTATATTTGACAACATCGAGGTCAGACATCATGTATGCAGTAGGTATGGTTACAAGATATCAGTCAGCTCCAAAAGATAGTCATGTTTAGTTGGTGAAAAAAATATTTAGATATATCAAGGGGACATTAGATTGTAGATTGTGGTATCCCACAGGCAAAGATTTCAATTTGGTTGCTTATATAGATTCAGATTGGGTAGGTTTCTTGGATGACAGAAAGAGTACAAGTGGAAGAGCTTTCTTCCTCAGTGATATCTTAGTATCATGGATAAATAAAAAGAAAAATTTAGTATTAATTTTTATAGATGAAGAAGAATATATTATAGCGGTATTATGTTGTACTCAACTGCTTTGGATGAAGCAAACTTTGAAAGATATCAAGGTAAAATATGATGAACCTATTTCTATTTTTCGTGACAACACAAGTGCCATTAATATTTCTAAGAATCTAGTGATGCATTCAAGAACAAAACATATTCCTATCAGATATCACTTCTTGAGAGAGTAGGTTGTAGATCAACAGGTTAAGATGGAATATATCAGTACTACATAATAGATTGTATATAATTTCACAAAGACACATTTGAGTATATGTAAGAGAAGTTAGGAGTAACATTTTTTACTTCCTACTATTAAAGATTAGCATCAGTTGAGGGGGACCTAAGTGTTAGCTCCAGGATAGGCCCTTTGCCAATGATGTCAAAGGGAGATAAGAACAAAAATAGGTACAAAAATAAGTATAAGGAATAGGTACAAATTGTTACAGTAAGGGGGAGTTACAGTATAATTTTTAAATGGTAGTATGTGCAGGTTTTAAGATGTGTCAGTTTCAATTTGAGGTTACCATCAATGATAAAGAGGGATATTATTGAAAATATTATCATTGATGTTAAAGGTCTAACATTAGTGATAAAGGCCTCATAGCATTTAATGATGTTTTTAATATTCATATCTTCGCTAATATGTGTTAATATTTATTTAATATTAACGAATATATTTTTAGTTGCATAAAAGTCAAAAGAGGGCCCATGGAGAAGTCAAAGAGTCATGAGGTAAAGACAAAAGAGGAATGGGACACATTTTTCCATGAAGAGTCATCTTGAGTAATTCCAAGAGTCATCAAGTGAAGACAAAAGAGGGTATAGTGCATTTTTCCATGAAGAGTCACCTTAAAGAATTTGAAAGGTCACCAAGATAAAGATAAAAGAGGAAAGGATGCATTTGCTTATGAAGGGTCACCATGTGACTTTTCAAATGCAAGGATATGAAGGGTCATGCAAGTTTGGCACCATTTTCTATAAGAATTGAAGGGTCACAAAGGTTGAATTTCAAAGGTCATTAGGAAACCTATAAATAAAGACTTGAGAAACCATTTGTAATATGCAAGAGAGTGCATCATTTTTTAATTATTTTATATAATAAAAGAGGAGAGAAAATCAAGAGATATTGTAGAGTTCTATCATTTGTTGGGTAATCAACATTGAGATATAATTATGTTTTATACACAAGAGGGGTTAGTGCTCTTGTGAGTTGATGCTTACAACTAGTTGTTGTGTTGGTGCTCAACAAAGGGGTTGGTGCTCTTACAAGTTGGTGCTTGAAAACTTTATAAGTTTAGTTGGTGCTCATTCATATACTTGAGATTTTTTTCCATGGTTTTTTCCACTTTGGATTTCCACGTAAAAATTTGGTGTCTCTCTCTCTCGTGTGGTGCATGTTATTGTTTTAATTTTATTGCATATCTTGATTGTGTGATTAAATAGTTAAAAAAAGAAAAAAGATTAAGTAAAAGATATATAAAATATTGATTCACCTCCCCCTCTCAGTATATTTTGTGCTTAACAAATACCTATTGATCCATCTACCTATCTTACTCCCAAAATTACACTAAATGTTAAGGCAATAGACATTTATTAGATACATTCTGAGTATGATCACTGTGGTAATCAAATTTTATATCTCAAAGTAGATGTTGAGTATTATGGTCCTCTTCCCACCTTGCCTAGTGATAAAGATATTCTTGAAATAATTCATTCCCAAGAACCTCAACTTCCTCGAAAACATCACAAACTTGAGAATTTTAAAACCAAAACTCCTTGTTTCAACAACTTTGTTGCTAGCATTGGTCCCAAAACTAATCCACTTTATTCTTTACCCAATGTACCATACCATTTTTAAGATGGCAATGCAATGCTTATTAAAAAAACAAACCACATTAAATATGGTACTCCATCATGTCCTCGATCAATTATAGTTTCTTGTAAACTCTCACATACCGAACATGATAATTTTATCTTATTCTTTTATAAATATCATGAGATATTTGCTTGGTCCTAAAAAGACATGTCTAGTATTGACCCTAGCATTTTGGTGCATAACATTATTACTTACCTTGATGCTAAGTCTTTGCCTCAAAAGCAACAAAAATTCCCACCTAAGGTTTCCACCTTATGTCATAAGGAAATCATCAAGCTAATCGATGTTAAATTTATCAAACTAGTAGACTATTCTGAATGGGTTTCTAACATTATTCTCATTCAAAAAAAAGTCACTATGATCATTCACATTTGTATTGATTTCTACAATATTTGCCTTGTTTTTCCTAAGGACAACTTTCCTTTACCTTCGATAGATGTCATCATTGATTCCATGGCTGGTTACAAATTATTATCTCTTATGGATGGCTTCTCGAGTTACAATCAGATTCACATTACCCCTAAGGATCAACATAAAACCACTTTCACCATGAAATGGGGCACCTATTGCTATGTCAAAATGCTCTTTGACCTCAAAAATGTTAGAGCCACTTACCAACAATCAATGACACATATCTTCCATGATCTTATCCACAAAATTGTTGAAACTTATGTGGATGACCTCATCATTAAATCCAACAGTCATTAAGACTCATCTACAAGATCTTGCTATCATCTTTGATCATCTTCTCAAATACTAGATTAGACTCAATCCTTATAAATGTGTCTTTGGTGTCACATCTATAAAATTGTTAGGATTCATAGTCTCTCTTCATGACATCGATGTTTACCTAGCTAAAATTAGTGTTATCATCAGCATGCCTATTCCTCAATCCATTCTTGACATTCATACTTACTTAGGAAAACTTGAGGCAATTAGATGATTCATTCCCAAAATGGCTTACCATATCCACTCCATCAATTCTCTTCTCAAGAAAGGCACTACTCTAGAATGGATGGACCCTTGTCAAAAAGCCTTTGATAACATGAAAGAGTCATTACTTCACCCACCTACACTTTGTCTTCCTTATAATGATCGACACTTGATCATATATACTTCCTCCACACCTATGTCAATGAAGTCAATGCTTGACCAATAAGATGATATTGGAAGAGAGTATGCCACCTATTACATTATTCGAGGCCTCATTGATTATGAGACATGTTGTATCAGAGTCAAATGTGATTGTCTCACCATCTATTTCACAATTTAAAAGCTTCGACACTACATGTTATATCAGACTATCTATGTCATCATTCATTTTAACCCCCTTCATCACTTCTTATCCACAGCCTTTCTTCTTGGAGATAGAATTGGAAAATAGATGGTCTTCATTATGGAATTTGATCTCTGCATTGTGACTCAAAAATTTGTCAAAGGAAAATTCATAGATGATCAACTTGCCGCAACTTCTATACCAACTACCAATCACCTTCAAGATGGTCTTCCAGATGACAATATCCTTTACATTAAAGGTCTTAATCAAGCTATTTATCTCAAAGATTGTTTTCATAACTTTATTGTTGATCTTGAAACAAATAATCTTGATTAATCCACTATTCTTTTTTATACTACTAAACTTAAAGTAGTTACCCAAGAGCTTCCTTAAATTAATGTCGACTTGCATGAGGATACTTGGACCCTTCACTTTGATGGTGCTCAATACCTTCAAAGAGTCGATACATGTTGCATTATCACAAGTATTATTGGAAAAATCATTCCTTTAGATTTTCACTTCACCTTTGATGTCACCAACAATATGGTTGAATACGAATATGTAATCTTAGACATGAGAGTTGATCTTGATTTAGACATCCAATACCTACATGTTTTAGGTGGCTCTCAGCTTATTTTCCACTAAGTTAATGGTGATTACCAATGTAAAAGTAAAAATCTCATTACCTGTCATCAAATTACAACTATTCTTGCTAAAGATTTCATCTCTTTCACTATTGATCCTATCCCTAGAGATTAAAATTCTATTATTGATTCCCTCACCTCTTCAGCTTTTCTCTTTCATCCACACCAAGTTCTTTTCAATCCCACATTTCTTATACAAATGAAAAAAATTCCATCTTCAACTCAACCACTAAATTTGCTTATCTACCACATTGAGGTTGTTACCATTCCATAAAGCCCATGGTACAAATACATTATTCAATTCTTGGAACATCAAAGTTATCCTCCTAACTTAGACTCTCACAAAAACACATGGATTTGTAAACAAGCTTTCAAATATGTATTTTGATATGTCTTTTATTATTACAATGTTGAAGGTACTTTACTCTATTTTGTTATACAAGATGATGTCCTTCCTCTTCTTAAACAAGCACATGGGGGCATTTTCAATGGCCACTAAAATGAACATGCTACAACATGCAAATTCTTACATATGGATTATTTTTGGCCTACTATTAAAAAGGATGCAATCGAATTTATAAAAAATTGTACTTCTTACCAACTTCATGATGATCTAATTCATTCACCTCTATCCATGATTCAAACTATCGAATCTCCTTGGCTATTCTCCATATGGAGATTAGATCTCATTGGTAAATTACCTCACTCTCAAGATGGCCATGTTTTTATCATCATAATTACCAAATAGGTTGAAACCATGGCCCTTGTTAATGTCACTAGTAACATCAGTACCAAATTTATCCTTAATCAAATCATTTACCACTTCAGTGTTCCCCATACCATCATTTCAGACAAATATGGTAATTTTAAAAATAAAGATGTCAAACAACTTTGTCATAAATTCAAGATCAATAACAAATTTTCTATGCCTTATCATCCATAATGCAATGGCCAAACAAAGGTTACTAACAAAATTTTCAACAAAATTTTTTAAAAGATAATTTGTGAAACCCACATAGATTGGCACATTCATATTTACCCTACTCTTTGGACCTATCGAACTAGCATATGTACTAGCACTGGGGCAATATCGTTCTCTTTAGTCATCGTTCTGAATCAATCCTTCCATTAAAATTTGGCATTCCCTCTCTTTATATATCTCTTCATGGTATCATTCTCAATGAATAATTATGTAATGATCACTTTTATGCTCTTGATCTCATTGATGAATAGTATCTTTTCACTTTGTAATATAATCGTCAATACAAGGCTCTTACTTTCAAATAACATAACAAACATGTTAAAGTTTGCACATTTAATGTTGGTGATCTTGTCTTTAAATTAGACTACACTCATGATAAAGAAGGTAAATATGCCCAAAAATAGTGGAGACCTTATTTATTTAAATATATTTTTGGTCCAAGCACCTACCACCTTCAAACCAATGAAGGCCATGTTTTCAAAGAGCCCACCAATGTGCAATTCCTTAAGTACTTTGCCTAAATCTTTCCTTATTTTTATGTTTTCTATCTACATCTATCTAACACTTTTACAGGTTACTTACATGGATCTCTCTCTCTAAAGCAGTTCTCTCTTTTTACAAACTTTTAGTCCTTCATGTTTGGTCCTTTAGTTTCCCTTTCTCTCATGAGTTGCATTGTAAAACCATGGATAGGCCTGGTCTTCATCATGATGTATCATAGTCTTCTTTATTTTTATTCTCTTTTTACATACTTTTTGGCATCCCTTGGATTTATTTTTTTTAAGTTGCATTGTAAGACTATGGATAGGACCTATCCTTCCTCACAAATACCATATTTCTTATCCCATTTATTTTTCACATGTTTTTTGGCACATTCATGGGTTTCTCTTTTATGAGTTGCAATGTAAGACTACGGATAAAACCTAAATTTCTTCATAAAATTGCCATCCTGTCATTCTTTTTATAGAATGTGTTTTACAATAGTTACAAGTTTTTTATCATTGTTCTCAACTTTAATTTTTTATTCTTTTGATAGATAGAATTTACACAACAATCTATGTTAGCATATTTTCATCACTTTCCTTATTCTTATGATAAAGAATTACACTTTACTGTCATTATATCTATTTTTCCTTTTTGTCATATTTTCTATGACTTGTAGTAATTCAAATTATTCCATGAGTCATTCATCTTGATTTCCTTTCCTTTCACTCCACATTAGATAAAATAAAATTGAAGTCAAGATAACACTTTTATTTCACCTAGATTAACGAGACTCTTAGACCCCATGCTCTTTGAAGTTCTCACTTTTTGCAACCAAGTCTCAAGCATTCAAAAGAAAGTCATTTTCAGTAGCCATGTTTAGTTTTTCAAATCCATATGGAAGAAGAATAAAAAAATTCATCAAGAAAGTTAAAATCCAAATCATTTAAAACAAAAGACAATGATATACAAAAGGTAACATACAAATTTTAAAAGTCGATATCACACCAAAAGATGTGATTCCAAGTACATATCCTATCTCTAATCGAAGCTTAAACTCCAAAGTTGGCCTTGCATAGAGCCGAGGTCCATTGGAGTGTGCTAGGTTAGTAGATTGGAATAGAATAACTCCAAAAAAATCTATGATTCTACCTACTTTCTCATGTAAGTACCTAATCTTCATAGTAGACCGATGGATCTTTAAGGGATTTTGAGGAATGAAAAACACGTTGTGGAAAGGTAGTCTATTTTAATTTTATGCACATAACTGTCATGAGATTATCTATATACTGTAGTTGATGATCTAAGACATATGTGGATAAGAGAAGTTCATCAGAGTCCTTAAAGTTGAAAGTCTTTTTATTTTGACAAACCAAATCTGAGTGTCTTGACTTCAATAAAAGAGGTCCTCTACCTTGATTTTTCTTTCATTTTTCCCTCCACCTATTTCATTTCCTATGATTCCAAATCTATTTTTCCCTCTTTTTCTATATCCTTTTCTTCTTCACCTCCTAAAAACATGCTAGCACTACTTTATTTTAGTTTTATTTATCCTTAGAGTGAAACATGTTTGAGTAACTATCGATTACTTTATTTACACCATAGAATTACATTCTTAGAATTGTTTTACTTTATTTTTACTATTTGTCATTATTGTACTACCCTTATGTTATAGGTGTTTGAGTCTTTACTTTTTTTCATTGTTGAGTAAGATTGACTTGTTACTTCTCACTCGACAATGTTGTTTTTGTAACAATCCAACTGGATTAGACACACATACGTAAAAAAAATTAAATAAAACAAATATATACAAATAGACTACATCATTAGAGTCTAGCAAAGATCATATATATATATAATCGAGTGATAACAATTAGTACACATTACATCTCATATCTCAGATCTCTAATATCATGATAATGCTTCATAAATGGATAATGAATGAAATGCAACAACTCAACCACAGTCAATACAGCATTGTAATCACTTTTGTCAACATATAATAATAAGTAATGATATTTTTTCATGTCAATACTCAACAGTAATATCCATTTAATATAATGTACATAATTTAGATATTTGGTTCTTCAGAGCATAATTTTTCCACTCTCCAGTATCTATGATAATCTCGAGTTTTCATCTCAATAGTAGTATTATTATGGGAAGGGAGAGCATCCTCTGAGCTCTTTTTTACACCAACTATAGACCAAAGATACTCACACTAATCCTATCAGGATATAGCCCTCACTTCATGGATGGGTAGATAGTGATGGCATGAGAATCTAAAGAGACAAGCTAGTACTTGTGTGTTTTATGATTTTTAACTAACTAAACATGTAGTGTATCATAAAAAAATTGATCTATTACAAGATATTGCATATACATGTAAACTATATTCATGAACTGATAGTGTCTCACTAAACATGTTTTGGCCCAAAGTCTTGCAAACAATATATATATAATAATCTAGATCAATCACGTTCATACACACCACTTGATAGAATCATCTTCATCTAACATTACAATGCTAGTAAATCAGTGAAGTCCGTCTCACTCCTTACTTTGCATTAGCAATGCAGATTGGTCAACTACAAATTTAACTATAAAATTCATCAATTTACATTCTACTAGTAAATGCATCACACGACACGCTACACATAAGAGTAATACCAGCATACATTTAGTCCATCAAATATATGCATGAATCTTTCATTATATTTTATTCCATACTAGAAATAATGATTACAAATATACCACCCGACTAAAAATAAAATTTAGCTATACAATTCAAACAACACAATTGATTTTTAGTGATCTACACCCTATGACAATCCATATTACCACAGTCCAATGTTCTATGACTTGACTAGCATTTTTATACAATCAATCATTTAAAGTAGTCATAAAATACACAAAAAACACAAACGTTATATGAGTAACTAAATATAACATAACAAGTCATTGTTTCATGAAACACAATAATATATAACATAATATTTGTTAAATTCTAAAAATTTGTATGCACACATACTCAAACCTATCAATTGTAAAAACACATGCTATTCACAACAAATACTAGTACATATATAATATACTGACAAATGTGTATATAAATTAGGTATAATAATTATAGTAAGTACCATTCAGGGACAATATACTTCTATATTGTAGTACCTTATGATATCTCATATTATTTTAGGTTCTCAACTATATGACAATACACAATCTAACTTATGATTATCAAAACTCAACCAAATCATAATAACAAGCATAAAATAAATAGTAAGGTATTATACCACCCAGATATCATCTATATACAAACATTCTAAGATATCTCAACATAAAAACATAAATCATGATACACCATTATGCACTAAGTATAACTATACTTTAACACACTCATAGTATGTAATTCATACAAGTATTTCATCTTGAATACATATGACTAACAATCATTCGCATTACGAATAGTGAGTTTGATACCATGTTATCTTATTGACTCATTTGCTTTTAGGAGATTATTCTAAAGGTTATAGTCTCTGATTCCTGTGAATCTTGATGACTTATTTAAATCATCTAACAAATCATAGGTAAGAACCCACATCCTAACATGTCCCACATGTAAATATTCTAATGTTATGCAATTTGTAAATCACGATTTAGTGTTTTAATAGTAACTACTAGGCATAGAAATTAACTAATGCAATAGCTATAAATACATGAAACATATTTTGCATACCACAAATAGAAAAACCGAAACTTCATTTTTTGAAACACAAGTAATCCAAATTCACAACCAATTTATATTTGAGATTTTAGGAGTAATCATTTGTTAAACTAGTTTTAATCATTATTTTAATATTTCACCCGAGAATATCAATTAAAGGAATCTACCTCAGGGTTTGACTGCACTATAAGTCATAAACACTCACTTGATGTCTTATCAAACTTTATGTAACAGTTTTCCAATAAATAAGAGATTTAAAAGCTCTTCAAGGTTTTAACTCTCAATAGAGGATAATTATGTTCAAGCATTCAACTCTAAGTTCAATCCACTCTACGTTTGACAATAAACAATTTAATTAATCAACTTTTCAATCTTATAATAATTCATAACCAATCAATTCAAGGAATGTTAAGTTTTATTTCAACCATTTAGACACACTTAAAATATATATTGCTACCTTTCCGGAGTCATATTATAAATACTCATGTGAAGCTTAAAATATATATATTTCTCAAATATTATTTTTAAATTACTAACACATCTACCTCCTATCCGGGGTTCTAAAATAGACTAACAAACAAATTTACGTCCATTCCAATATACATTTAATAATAATTAAAAATTCTTAACTTGTTATCAAATCAGAGACTTAATCTGTATCCTCTACTAATAATACATATTCTGAAATAAATAATAACTATTTTCTGAAATAAATAATAATATGTTTTCCAAAATAAATAACAATATATTTTTCCCAAATAAACAAAAATATATAAAAAGAACCAGATATATTAATAATTATCTAAAATCTCAGTTCGCTGTAAATAAATCGGTGATTAGATAATATAAATAGACCAGTTAAAAGGATTGTCAGATAGATGGGGCGACGCCATGCAGGGGGAAAGCCAATTTGTTTTCAAAATACAATCAGCCAAGTATGCGGGTCGATTCCTTAATTGTTTCCGGCAAATTAACATTATTTGCAGATTTTAATATATTTTAAGTATGTTCCAAAAATAGTTATCCCAATTTCTCTGTTTACATATATATACTTATCAAAAGTATGTCTCCACTATGTAAATATTTTTATTTGCCTGTTCTTTTTATTTAATGTCTGGTTCATACTTTTTTAAACACTCTTAGTTTTATTTTGTTTTATTTTTATTCTTATTAAAAATTTTGAATAATATTGCGCCTAACCTTGGCAAATATTGTAGGGATTTAGATAATATACTTTATCTGTTTGATTAGCTATATTCTTTATGAAGCAACATCAAACTGATAATAATAATCTAATTATTAATTTTTTTTATATATATATATAAAACAAATGACAAAATCAGAACTGTAGATTTATAAAATCGGTTCCAGTATAACACTCATTTTCTCTTATAAGACGATACGAGTTAACTACATAGAATTTAATGTTATTATCCATCTTTTAGTAATATTATTCCACTCTTATCAACAAAACATTGAATTTTAATACCCCATTTACTGTTAAAATTCGTCTATTAATAATCTGTGTTTCTTCACGTTGTGTCCTATCTTCTTCGCTATCCAATGCATAGGCTCCCTTAATTTTCTTCCATCTTTCTCTTAAATAGAATAATAGATGCTAAATTATTTTGTGAGCTCTTTTTGTTTATCTTTTTGTGTTTGCTAATTTTAAAATATTTAAGTTTTTTTTGTTTTTGCTATTATTAAGACTTCTAATTTTTTTTAATTAATTTTTTTTTTTTTAATTTCAATATTTTTCTCTTTTAAAACAATTCCATTTTTTTTAATATTTTAATATGAAATACAAGATTTTATATTAAACTAATTTTAGCATTTAACTCTATTTAAGTAATTAAATGTCAAATTCCAAAATTCATAATTAATAACTTGTACATTAATTTTATCTTTAAATTTACTTCTATGTGTATTAATGGCACATCCTATTAAACATACAAAAGAATTTACCTCTATAAATTTTACCTACTCAGAGAATCACAAAAAATAGCATTTCAAACAAGCACCAAAAGTAATTATTTAAAAATTGTTTCTATCATGACTATTTACAGTGTGTGTGTAGGGTTTTACCAGCTATCTGTCGACCAACGATGTCTCCATCTACATCACCTTCTATGATGATGCTCTCTTTCTGGCATATTTGAGAGATAATTCTCATACGTCTACATCACAACACACAAGTCTATAGATCTTTTCACATGATAATCATAAGCAACAATATATAACTGAAACAATACGTTAATAAATGTATACTTAAACTAGTTTTTAATAAGCAATAATTTGTTTTCATCTAACTAAGCAACATTCTATTATCATAAAATAACATAAATCTTAAGCTTAATCAGAAACATAATCAAATCTAAATGTGTTAATTGTAGATATCTACAAATAACCTAGTAAGTTTGTCTGACGAGGAATCAGGATGTAATATTTTTTTCTTTTTATAAACTTCTTTTTTTATTATCAAATAAGATAAGGATTGTTATTGCTCATTCATCAATGTTGTTTTTCCATTTTGTTTCTTCTTTTACCTCGATGTTTTATTAACATCATTTTTGACATGTATCCTTGGTTTGACTTGGTGAGTTTGTCTTTCTTACTTAAGGTTTACTTGTTTGAATTTTTTGGTCTTTAGTAGCCTTGGCTTTTCAGTTACGCAATTTATTCTTATTTTTGACTTGGTCATTTAGTCTAACATAGCACTTGTCACCTCAACTTGTGAAATTCTTAAGTATGCCCCGTCCACATAGCACCAGTGATCTTAGATTTCATGTGTTTGTTTGTTTTTGCTATTTAGTTATATATTCTTGAGTTTGTCGAAAGTAGTCTCTGCACCCTACACAATCAAAACTAACAACATAACAGACAATCATCCAATGATAAAGGTAAGTCAAGGTATGTATCACATTTATTTTTTAGTTATTTCCCTTTCAGTCATTTACTTTTAGTTATTTTATGCTTTAAAATTTTGCAACTTTTTTTAGCATCAACGCTATGTATTCTTACGTTCTTTCACAAAACATTATCTCTTATTGCACAATAGTGACACATGATGAACTTTGAGTTTGGCATATGTATACACATAATATTTTCAACTTTTATAAATTATCGAAGCTTTACATCTTGTATGAACCTATTGAGACTCAATCTCTCTGAATGCACGTCTTAAAAGGTGCCCTAAAAAAAGAGTGGACAGACCATTAGTGCTTCGCATAATTGTTGTCCTTTATTACCACATTATTACTAATCCAACCAGCTCTTAAATCCATTCTCTAATTTATTACTCATCTTTTGTACAATCCTCCAGTATTTTCTCACTTTTCATCTTTATTTTCTTCACCTTAAATCCCTTTTGTCAGTCAGTTATATTAGGTTGACTGGGTCAATCATGTATAGTTTTGAGTAATTTCTGCTTAGAAACTAGTTTGGATTTTGATCGACCTAGCTTATGACCTAGTGAATAATTATTCAAAATTATGCTAAGTCGATTGGGTCAACCTTGTCGACCAAAATTTTTAGAAGGGTTTAGGGTCAAATCCACATATATATACAATATCGTTTCACCATTATTTAATATAAAATAAAGAGTTATTATTCGCTTATGCTTCTTTACAATTTTTTCTTCTGCCATTTTACTTGAGAAATCTTAGCTTAGAGTTTTTATTTAGAGAATCTAGTCTTGGATGTTTTAGCCTTTCTTCGTGATCCTTACAAACCACAATAAATTCTTGTGAATCCCCTTTGGCCAAGGGAGAGATTGAGTCTCAACGGGTTCATCATTCAAATAAGTGTTCTCTAACTTTGCTCCTCTCTTTAGTAGATAGAAGTAGCATAAGTATTAGATTTGAATAATATTACTCTTCATATTCCATGTATAAGGGTCTTACTCATACATAGGTTAACTGATAATTTTTTATACATGTTTTTGTTTCTTTACTAACCCTTCATGTTTTACCACAAGATTTGATGAGCACTAGATTAAATTTACTTTACTTGTTATTATCTTAGTGTGATATCGAAACACATGACTCCCTTAGGGTAATTATGTGATTGTGTTTGACTGGAGCTTTGAAACCCTCTCTAGCATGGTGTATTATAGTAACAGATCTCCTAATCGAGTTTAGTGGATCCCCATATTGGTCATGTTCTCACTTAACAAATGTGTCCCCAATCATAAGTTCATGGTAAGATCTATCTTCTTTGAGTTAGGATTGATTTATAGACATGGTGCATTTTTGATTGCATACATAAACCACCTTCAAAACTTGAATTAGGGAAGTCATACATTTAGTTGTCATAATTGTAATTGCATTATGTTAAATTTATATGTTATGTGTAAAGAGGGTTTGTGGATATAATTCGGGTGGATTGGCATAATTGATCCAAATTTATACTATTTTACCTAATTTAGTCGATTAAGGGTATTTCAACTTGTTTTTAGGTCTAAGTCCACAAATAATCCCCTCATTTTCATAATTAAAAATATCACATTGATTAAATTAGGTGATAAACAATATTAGGTATGAATTTGATATACCCCTTGTTACAAGAAGGATTATAAGTAAATATATATTAAACAATATAAGTGTGTTTCAGGAGGATATGGAATGGTGTCATGAGTACAATCAACAAATAATTTTCAATAATATTAATTTCAAAAATGTATATTATGATTACATTGAATGGCCTTTCAATCATGTTACGTTGTAGGTTTTAAGGGTTGGCCCTAATTTTATTCATTTTATTTAGATGCTCTTTTTTGTTGCTTCAACTTGTCTTTCTATTAATAGTATACACTCTAAATTGATTGGTCTCGTCCACTCCACTACATAAGGGTGTCCTCTTATCCTAACACTTTGTGTTTGTTATGGGATTATTTGGGTATGTGCTAGTGAATGTTGTTTCTTAAGAGCTTATTTGAGGAATTTCCGTCCCTATGGAGAGCTCTCCTCAAATATATAATTTCCATTTTATCGATGATTCCTTACATTAATTGAAGAAATAATTATCAAATAATCAATATACTACCTGGATAAAGTTTGTTTAGCTTCAAGATCCAATATTTATTGAATATATAAATACTGTACTCATATCCCTTATTGGCTTCAGAAATTTGTTTGGAAATGGGTTCAACATGGTAAGACTATTTTCTTTCTTAGCATCACGTTTTACTTTCAACCTACCCAGGCTTCCTATTATGAAAGTATGTCAAAGCTACTTCTTTACCCTGAGATCTTTTTGCTCATTCTTGACCCTGTTCTCATGCTTATCATACTCATTTCAATCTCAAACAACTATTCTCACAAGCTTAGACCTCCACCTTATCCACTTATTAGCCCTTGTTGGCTTCAAGGACTAGGCCTAATAACTACACTCTATTATAGACCTATCCCACTAGGGTTTTAGGCTTCTTTGGGACTACATTTTGGCTATATCTCCTCTCATAGACTTGCCCTTTGTATGGACCAAACACAATTTATGGGCATTTTGGTGCAACAAGACGCTGACCAACAGGGATGATGGCCTTATCTTACCCATGAAGTCAGTTATAAATTTTTAAGGAGGTAGGAAATATTTGTATCATCCCTCTCAACATGTGTTAACTTGGTGTTATGATGGCCTTCTAGAGAGTTGGCATAGGAGATGTGTCATTTCCCCTTTGAAACTTCCCTACCCTCCTTGATTAAGGGGTTACACACGTACATAACTACCTCCACCATGTTGCTAGATCTTATTGACACCTCATGATATTATGTGAAACTCCTCAAACTGATGTAACAAGTATGATATCTCATATGCTCACTTTGTCATCTTGTCAAGATTGCTAAATGCATAGTGAAAACTTGTAACTTGGTGAATTCACATGATTTGGGTAGATAAGAGGCATAATGAGGATTGGATCATCATTTTCATGTTGGAACAAGGATCCATGAAAAATTGTATCCTATACTCCACTTGAAACTCCTAAAAATAACCAATTTGGTCTTTTTAGGCCTCAAGAAGCCCTGAATCGGCTTAACAGGTAAAAATGAGTTTTAAGGCTTTCTGAGCTCCCTTATTGGGATAATTGGATATGTTTTAATGGGTCAAACTTGTGTAAGTTATAACAACCTAGAAATTATTTATAAAACTCTCAAACAAAAATTCTTTCTTGCTTATTTGTTTCCTTATAAGGGACATAAAAGTGTTTTGAAGTGACTTGGGCTCATTTTGTCTCTTTATGAGGTGGATAATCATTGATTAAAATTTGAAAAATATTATCATTTATTATATGAGAACAATTTTGGCCTCTTATCATGCTTAGTTGGGAGACAAAGCACCCATTCTAGCCACAAGAAACATTGACAACAAATGTTAGCAACATGCGATCCAAATTGGAGATCTATACCTCTAAGGCCTCATGGCTGAAAAATATAATTAACAAAATAAATAGGTGTTTATGAACATATAATATCACATTATTTATTTCCAATCACTCCTGGTTAGGAAAGGGAGCACCCATTTCGCTCTCAAGCAACATTGATAATAAATATTGTCAACATGCGAGCCAAATTAAAGATCTCTACCTTTGGGGCCTCATGGCTGAAAAATAACATCACCAACACATTAGGTGTGTATATTAACATATATTACCATATTATTGGCCTTCGATCACTCTTGGTTAAGAGACAGAGCACCCATTCCAGCCTCAAGATAACATTTTTCTATAAGGCAAAATTGATGTTTTTAGGTAAACTTTGGATAGGCATAAAATAGAAACTATAAGTCATATCCAAAAAATGAAAAAACCATAATGTGCATGTATAATTCCTATACCTTAACCCTGAATCTCATGAATTAAAAATAATCTATGAATTTGTGGTAGAAGATTTTGTGATTGGTCCTACAATGCAACTTTTATGTAATTAAGAGACAAGTTATTTGCCTCCAATAGACATTTTCACTTCCTAAACCTATGATTATGAATATGTCACTTAAAACACCATGGGATGTGAAAATTACATGTGTTCCCACTTCCATGGCCTTGGAATTGATGTGGATACATAATTTTGCAATAATTCTAGCCTTGAGCAATATTGACAATAAATATTGTCAACATACAAGTCAAGTTGGAGATCTCTACCTCAGGGGCCTTGTGGATAAAAACTAACATTTAAAACATATCAAGGGTATAAATTAATTTCTAAGAATTAATTTTTGGCCTTAGATCACTCTTGGTTAGGAGATGAAGCACCCATTCCAGCCTCAAACAATATTGACAATAAATATTGTCCACATGCGATCTAAGTTGGAGATCTCTACCTCTGGGGCCTCATGGATAAAAACTAGTATCTAAAACACATCAAGGGTGGATATTAACATATTATTTTCCTATGATAACTCTCAGTTAGGAGATAGAGCACTCATTCTGACCTCAAGATGACATTTCCCTATAAGGCAAAGTTGATGTTTTTAAAGCAAACTTTGGATAAGCATAAAATTGAAACCGTAAGTTGTATCCATGAACCAAAAGAACTATCTTGTGAATGTATAATTCGTATACATTTATCTTGAATCTCATTAATAAAAAAAAATCAATGAATTTATCGCATAAGATTATGTGATCAATCCTATAATGCAACTTTTATGTAGCTAAGAGACAGGGTATTTTGCCTCCAATAGACATTTCAACTTCTTGTACCTTTGATTACAAATCTGTCACTTTCAATACCATGAGATGTTAAAATTACATGTTTTCCCATTTCCATGGCCTTGGAATCTATGCAGATACATAAATTTGGAATAATTATGGCCTTGAGCAACATTGACAATAAATGTTGTCAACATGCAATCCAAGTTGGATATTTTAACCTTCAGGATCTCATGGATGAAAAATAGCATTGCCACCATGTTGATGGTTTTGATTAACATCTAGGAATGTATTCCTGGATTTTGAGCACACCCATTTAGGATACAGAGCACCCATTCTAGCCTCAAGCAACATTGATAATAAATGTTGTCAACATGCAAGCCAAGTTAAAGATCTCTACCTTCGTGGCCTCATGGATAGAAACTAGCATCACTAACACATTGGGGGTGGTTATTAACATCTAATACCACATTATTGGCCTCCAATCACTCCTGGTTAGGAGAGGGAGTACCCATTCTAGCCTCAAGATGACATTTCCCAATAAGGTAAAATTATTATTTTTATGAAAATTTTGGATAGGCATAAAACATAAATCATAAGTCATATACATAAATCAAAAGAACCATAATGTGGATGTATAATTCCTCTATTTTTATCCCAAATCCCATGAATTGAAAAGAATCGATGAATTTGTGGCAAAAAATTATGTGATCAGTCATACAATGCAACTTTTATGTAGTTAAGAGATAAGTTATTTGCCTCCAATAGACATTTCAACTTCTAAGAACTTAGCTTATGAATCCATCAATTACATAATCTTGGGATGTGAAAATTATATGTATTCCCATTCCTAAGGCCTTAGAATCCACGTCGATACATAATTTTGCAACATAGTTTGATTCAAAAATGAGAATGCAAGCATAGTTTGACTCAAAAATGAATTGAAGAAACATCTTTTTATAAGATACATCTATGTATGAATGATAGTCTGATGCATTTTATCATGATTATTATTTTTTTATGTTTTTATCAATGATTGTCATGATAGTTTGAAATATTCAATCAAGTTTTGTCCTAAAACAAAGCTCTAAGCATAGCTTACAATTGGAAAATATTTAGGCACAATCACTCCATGATCCTCAAAGAAGAAATTTTCATGGCATCCATATAGAGATATAGGATTTGAGTTTAGACCTTGAAGATCAAAATTTCTCAACATATGTTCATAAACTCAAGCAAGTCTATGTTTCTCATATATAATAGATGAGTAAATTGTCATTTCTTTGATATCTGTGCATTTTGGAAAGTTTTTATCAACTGAAGAAGTGAAGATGAGGTAAAAATAGACCTGTAGGAAAAATAATGGGATTTTGAAGTGCCCTAAAACTCAATTTATGATTTTTCACTTGTTGTTAGTGACAGAACCCTGCCTAGGTTTTAAGTGGGATTTTGGCTTTTAAGAAGTTTTAGCATGTGGGTAGCACTCAAATTGGATATGTATAATGTTTATAATATGTTGAAAAATATTTTAGGTTTTATAAAGAGATTCACATGTGTGTAATGCTCATTCATTATATAGTATAGTTTAGAAGTCATTAAGAGACCTAATTAGGACTATCTTAAATCAAATTGGACATGTTTTTAAGATCAATACCCCTGGAAATTTTCACAAACAATATATTTGGCCAAATGGGTATCTATAATGGTTGAAATTTTTTTGATATTGTATCTTGTATGAAATTTATCCTCAAAAGTTAGTGTTTGAAGGGCTATAGGGCCTAGAGGGCTAATGAAGGCAATTCTATGAGTAGAATGATGTCATTTCTTTTCAAAATGTTGTCAAAATGTTAAATTATATTGATATGAGTAGAATTATAGCTTTGTAATGTGTGAAATGGATCTCATATAACACAAATCATTTATTTGTCAATATTGAAAGGGATAGAGGGACCAGTGGCATCATCAAGCAACATTGACAACAAATGTTGTCAATTGGAAATGAGACATATAATAACCAAAAGCTTCTCTTAGCTTTGAGAATATGTAATTCTCTACTAATGGTGCCAACCACATAAATATGGAAGCTATTTTGGCAACACTAAGGTCTACAAAAAATATGTTAGTATCTAGTTAAATTGAAATTTATATGTAAAACCTAAGAAATAAATAAAATTTGATAAAAGTAAATACATTTGCATTTGAGAATTAAACATACCTTAGGGGTTCAATCTAAGGAACCTCTAGGATTATCTCTATTATTTATAGTATCAAGAATTGCTTCATGGTCGAATTCATGAACTTTCTATATATTCCTTTTCAATGACTTACCGTGATATTTGTGTCGCTGAACATTTGTTGCAGGAACCAAATTTGAATAGTGGAGTATCTTCCTATTTACTTCAAAGTCTTAAAACAACCATACATTAGAATTTTTCATAGGGTAGAGTTGAACCCAACTTCCAATAACTACAACAGACCCAATGGGATAGTGAATGTTTCCCCATCTGTGATTGCATAAGTCAATTTCTATTTTTCCTCTACACATTGGCACAAGTTATAGTTTGTCCCTTCCTCATTATCCTCATCTACAATAACTAAATAAACATGCCTTACATCATAAAACAAAACATGATTTAATAACATGATATGTTGATATATTTATCAAATTTAGTACATGAAACACATGTCAAATATAATATGGTTCCTAGTTTCACTAGATCAAACACATGGTCAAAGTCATGTGATGATGTCAGCTCTATAAGTTGTAATGTTGGTGGAACCTGGTAAGTTTCAATTGGAACTAGAGGCCTAGAACTCCATTCATCCACCCATTATTGTGACTCACACTTATTCTAAACAAATTCGATGCTTGCAGAATAAAAGCATGCCATGTGCCTCGTATGAACCATCCAAGAACTTGCTTTTGAGATACAAAATGAGTGTAATTCAATTGATCCTATTATTTTCATACAATCTTGAATTAGGAATGTTTCCTTACTTATATTGAATTGTTCTTTTATCCAATGATCTCTAGGTGTGTGTCTTGCATACTCATATACAATTTCATCCCTGAATTTGTCCATAAATTTAGAAACAGGTATTTTTTCTATAATAAGCTTGCTCCTTTTAGATTCATTTCCATATTTTATTTGATATACCACATATTTATATTTACTATAGCCAACTAATTCTTGTCCAATTCCATATGTACTCTCCTCATGGGTATAGGCTTTCAATTTTGTCAATCCACCACAAATGTTGCAACTTCCATCTAAACATGCACTTTTATAAAATAATTGACCATCTGGTCTTTCACAAAAAAAAAATTGGAATGAATTCTCTTATTTATTTTGGTGGGGCTTCTACTCCACACTCCTATAAAATGTTATTAGTACGCAAAATACAACAAACATGACAAAAAATATCATAATGCATAGAAAATTCAACATGTTGCCTACAACAAGTAGTGCATGTGTGATTGATTTTCACATAGAAGGATTTGTCCATTTTAAAATACCTTTGACTAATATAGATTTGTGAATATTTTTCAACATATTTAGAGTACAATTTTTTTTGAGTCATATCCAAAAAAAATTTAGGATGTGGTTCACAGTTACGAGAACCAAATCTTCTTTTCACTACATTTCTAATATTAGGTGATACCCTTGTGTTATCTTTCCAAAATTCTACAATTAAATCTATTAGGGCATCATCTATAGCCTTGTATTTTCATGGGAGTCTACCAGAGAACCCCACAAGTCATTTTTACCATCAACATCAAGTTCTTTATGTCTCCCAATCACTTTCATTAGTGTTTTTATATTTATGTGTAAAGCTCAGCTTGTTTTCTAATCAATCATTCATTCTTTATTTTACCACTTACAAAAGAAGTTGTAATAATACATCAGGTAGCATTACCATTTTTGGTGCATTTATTTACACCTACTTGATGGCATGCATTATAAAAAAATTCAACAATTACCTTGTTTACACCATCAATATTAGATGTTATTAGTCCTAGGATGTTTATTATAGGTCTCATCTTTTTTACTTTCATCAATGTACCAAATAATTGGAATCTTCAAATTTTGTTTAAATATTAAAAGTGTCAGTCCAAAATTCTTTCAACTTTTCTTCTCATATGGCACTTGAACATTTTTTTAGGCATTGGTTTCAAAATGGATTCTTCAATTTCAATTAAATACATTGGTTATCTTCTATAAATCCTAGGAGGTATTCTTAATGGTATATTTGATTGATTTGGTGTTTTTGTATTATTTTCTTTATTAGTAGGTTCTTCATTCAATAGTGTTCCCATGTTGTTGTATTCATTATAAATTTCTCCATTAGGTGTTTCCATATAAGTTTCATCATTTGTAGTTTCTCTAATGCATGTTTCTATGCAATTCACATCATCATGCATACTATCATCATCATCAAAATAAAACATAGTAAAATTTGAATGTGGAGTTGCATTATAATTAGGTATACTATCAGAATTGACATTTAAAATTTCACATTTTGGTATAGTATAATTTTTCATTTTATCAATATTTGTGACAATCAATTCATTAGGGATAGTAGACTTACCTACACGAAGTTTTTTTATACATTGCCTTTTTTTTCCTCTCACCACTTATAATCTATTCGATGTTATGGGCTTTGACTTCTTCTTCCTACTTATATGAAATCCATCACCCATGATTTCTCAAAGTTTTCAAATTTTAAGGGTGGGGACAAGAATCCAAATATTCCAAAATATGCCTATTTTCAATGTGAAGTACCAAGTGGCGATAGCAATCCAATTATTCCAAAATAATTAAAAATAGTCATATGTACTCTTTAGTCAACCATGTGAGTAGATAATGATTTATACTTTTGAGGGTGTGGACAACATTCTAATCATTTGCAATCAAACTTGTAGCATAAAGAACATAATAGAGCAAGGGACAACACTCACGAAGTAAAAATTGATTGTTGATATTTTTTCTTTTCATTATTAATGAAGGAAGTGTGTATGGGGTAATACAACATACGTGGTAAAACCATGTATGAAATATTTAGTGTATGTAAAACTAATCCCTAAACCATAAGCCCTAAACACAAAACACTATACCCTAGGTTGTAATCCCTGTACCCTATACCTTATACCCCAAACCTTAATTCCTAAACCCTATACCCCAAGCCTTATACCTTATCTCCTAAACCTTAAACCCTAATCCCTAAATCCTATGTACCCTATACCATAAACCATATACATTAAACTATAACCCTAAATCCTAATCCCTAGAGACCCTAAACTATAAATGGTAAACTCTTCAAGCTCTAAACTAATCATTTAAGCCCCAATTAATATCATTTAGATTAAGAATTTGATTCAAATCACTCAATTTGGTCCAAATCACACCATTAATTACTCTAATTGACTAATTCTCTTAATATGTGATGACATAGGGGATAATCAAACACAAAAACACATTACATGCTCATAAATAGGTTTTAAAAACTCAAATTATCCTCAATTATCTTCATGATTGGACCCTATACACTAAATTGTAAACCATGAGCCTTAAACTCTAAGAAATTTAAATCATAAGCCCTAGTTTACCTTATACCTTATGTACCCAGATGTACACCTTAAACCTTAATGATTTAGCCATGTAATTAGCATCATTTATAGGAACAATTAGCTTCACATGGCTCAATTTGCCCCAAATCGCATCACTCACTACCCCAATTGACTAATTTACTCAATTTGTGATGACTTGGGGGCCAATAGATCCCAAAATCACATTTTATAGTCACAAATAAATTCAAGGAGCTTAAATTGGTCTCAATTGCCTTTACAATTAGACCTTATTCATCTTAAAACATTAACCCTTTGCCCAAAAACACATTGTGGTCACAAATAGGTTATATCAGCTTAAATTGTCCTCAATTACCTTCGTAATTGAACTCTAAACCCTAAACCCTATCTCACATATACCTAAAACTTTGATTCTTAAACCCTAAATTATAAAATCTAAACTAAATGATTTAGGCATGTAATTAACACCTTTTACATTAACAAATAGGGTTATAGGGCTCAATTTGGCCCAAATCACATCACTCATTACCCCAATTGACTAATTTACTCAATATGTGGTGACCTGGGGGCTAATTGAGCCCAAAATCACATTGTATAGTCAAAAATAGGTTCAAGGAGCTTAAATTGGTCTCAATTGCCTTTACAAGTACACCTTATTCACCCTAAAACATTAACCCTTTGCCAAAAAACACATTTTGGTCACAAATAGGTTCAATCAACTCAAATTATCCTCAATTGCCTTAATGATTAGACTTTAAACCCTAAACCCTATCTCGCATATACCTAAAACTCTAAACACTAAACCCTAAATTATAAACCCTAAACCAAATGATTTAGCCATACAATTAACATCCTTTACAATAACAATTAGGTTCATAGGGCTTAATTTGGCCCAAATCACATCAATTATTGCCCCAATTGACTTATTTACTCAATATGTGATGACTTGGGGGCCAATTGAGCCCAAAATCACATTACATAGTCAAAAATAGGTTTAAGGAGCTTAGATTGGTCTCAATTACCTTTATGATTAGACCTTATTCACCCTAAAA
Source organism: Torreya grandis (assembly GCA_037957365.1). Taxonomy (NCBI): domain Eukaryota; kingdom Viridiplantae; phylum Streptophyta; class Pinopsida; order Cupressales; family Taxaceae; genus Torreya; species Torreya grandis. Next base: position 830,280 of record JARHVA010001370.1, on the reverse strand, counting down.
CATTGGCCCTATGACCAAAAACACATTGTGGTCATAAATAGGTTCAATCAGCTCAAATTATCCTTAATTACCTTCAAGATTAGACTCTAAACCCTAAACCCTATCTCGCATATACCTAAAATTCTAAACCCTAAACCCTAAATTATAAAGCCTAAACCAAATGATTTAACCATGAAATTAACATCCTTTACATTAATAATTAGGCTCATAGGGCTCAATTCAGCAAAAATTGCATCATTCATTGCACTAATTGACTAATTTACTCAATATGTGGTGACCTAGGGACCAATTGAGCCCAAAATCACATTTTATAATCATAAATAGGTTTAAGGATATTAAATTGGTCTTAATTGCCTTCACGATTAGAACTTGTTCACCCTAAAACATTAACCCTATGCCCAAAAACACATTGTGGTCATAAATAGGTTCAATAAGCTCAAATTATCCTCAATTACCTTCATGATTAGATTATAAACTCTAAACCCTTTCTCACATATACCTAAAAATCTAAACCCTAAAAACTAAATGATTTAGACATGAAATTGACATCCTTTACAATAATAATTAGGTTTACAAGGCAATTTGGCCCAAATCACATAACTTATTGCCCCAATTTACTAATTTACTCAATTTATGGTGACTCAAGGGCTAATTGAGCCTAAAATCATATTATATAGTCATAAATAGGTTTAAGGAGATTAAATTGGCCTCAATTACCTTTGTAATTAGACCTTATTCATCTTAAAACATTAACCTTATTCCCAAAAACATATTATGGTCACAAATAGGTTCAATTAGCTCAAATTATCCTCAATTACATTCATGATTGGACTCTAAACCCTATCTCGCATAAACCTAAAAATATAATTTCTAAACCCTAAAAACTAAACTAAATGATTTATCCATGTAATTAACATATTTTATAACAATAATTAGGTTCGCATGGCTCAATTTGGCCCAAATCACATCACCCATTGCCCCAATTGACTAATTTACACAATCTATGGTGAATTAGGGGGTAATTAAACCCAAAGTCATATTTTATAGTCATAAATAGGTTCAAGGAGCTTAGACTGGTCCCAATTGGATTTATGATTAGACCTTATCCACCCTAAAACATTAACCCTATTCCCAAAAACACATTATGGTCATAAATAGGTTAAATTAGCTCAAATTATCCTCAATTACCTTTACGATTAGACTTTAAACCCTAAATCCTATCTTGCATATATCTAAAAATATAAACCCTAAACCTTAAATTATAAACCTTAAACCAAATTATTAAGCCATGTAATTAACATCTTTTACATTACCAATTAGATTCACATGGCTCAATTTGGCCCAAATCACGTCACTCATTTCCCTAATTGACTAATTCACTAAATTTATAGTGATGTAGGGTCCAATTGAGCCCAAATCACATTTTGTAATCACAAATAGGTTTAAGGAGCTCAAATTGGCCCCAATTGCCTTTGAGATTAGACCTAATACATCATAAAACATAAACCTTATGCCCAAAAACACATTGTGGCCACAAATCTAGGTTCAATCAGCTCAAATTATCCTCAATTGCATTCACAATTGGACTATAAACCCTAAACCCTATCTCATAATATCTAAAACTCTAATCCCTAAACCCTAATCCATAAATTTTAAACCCTAAACTAAATGATTTAGACATAATTAACATCTTTTACAATAATGTTCAATTATTTTTATAGGGCTTAATTTGGCCAAAATCGCATCACTCATTACCCCAATTGACTACTTCACTCAATCTATGGTGATGTAGAGACCAACTAAGCCCAAAATCACATTTTATAGTCACAAATAGGTTCAAGGATATCAATTTATCCCCAATTATCTTTGATATTACACCTTATGTACCCTAATACATAAATAATGTGCCCTAATCTTTTAAATCTAAGCCCAAAACCCTAAACCATAAATCATAAACTCTTAAAACTCTAAAAAAACCATTTTATCCCTAATAAAATAACATTTATTTTATGCCCTATTGCATTTTTTATTGGACCTTATACCCTAAAACCTAAACCCTATATACCCTAAGCCCTAAATTAGAAGTGTTATGTACGTGGTAATTCCATGTACATGGTTCCTTAGCATGACATTTCAAACCAATGCCTTAAGGCTTGATAATGGCTTGGATTCCTAAGCCTCAGGCATGGACCTACAACACACACAATCAAATGCATGTTTTCTACCAATAATAAAATGCAACTTTGCCCATGCTAGACACTATCCATTTTATAGATTTTTTCCTTGAAAATAGTAATGCAATATCAACTAAGTCTCCTCTTTCTATATATATGATTTTTTTATATTTTTATTACTTTAAGGTTATTATTTAAATTTATTAACTAATTATGTCTTTTGTAGTGTTATACGCCATGATTATTCATGTTCATATTTATTTATGTATCTTTTGATTCGTTGATCTAAATTGGAAAAAAAAACATATGGTTGCAAACTAGACCTAATTCTATACATATTAAAAAATTCTAATTTTCAATATTTTTTGAGGTAGTTATGGAGGCACACGGTCAGATATACATTTTTTATCATATTTCAGGGTATACTGACTTGTGATAGTAGTAAAAAAAACATTCATTAATTAATTTTTCAAAAATATAGGTTGCAAACTAGATGATCTTACCTAGCTTTCTACTAAGGGGTTTAAATAAAAAGCAAACAAAGCTAAAAAAATGATGGGGTGCACAAATATCTATCTAGTATGATTTTTCTAAAAAAAATACCACTTCTTTGAATTTTTTACATTTGACCTACTTATATTAACCATTTCAAAAAAAATAGTAGTTTAGAAAATAGACTTGAAATGCTACAATTCATCTTCCTATGACATCTTCAAATTGTGAGTGTAGATATCTCAAATAATTGGTACAAGTTGAGGCTTTGTGTTTTTCAGGAAAAATATGTTCACTTAAGACCCCATTTTGGCCCCAAAATTCCCTACACTTACCCTCATTTATTTTTCCAAGGACATGACCACCTTTGTGGGTAGGATAACAAATCACTCATCTACATTCCAGATTATGACCCATTTATTATCCTTCGTCACAACCATAACTTGATTGTGCACTTTTTAAAGCTCCTCTAATTGAATTTGTGGCTCTAAATAGTTATATTTTGGGAGAGCAGAACATATTCTTGAATTTAAAAAATTACATACACTTCTCTCCCAATTGGAAACAAATAATAAGTGTCATTTAGAATTGTTAAAGAAATAAAGTCTCATGCAAGAAAGTAAGGCCAACTTGGATATTATAATTTGGGTTTAAGGAGGCCACATACTCGAAGGTTTAACTCCTTGGATTTTCATATTATTTATTCATCAAATTTTAAGTTGCCCTTCCATTTTAACAAACGGATGCATTTTTTTACCTTTGATTTTACTACCTACACCCATGAAAATTAATACCACTTTCTCTATCTTCCATAGATGAAACATAAAATCTAGAGAATTGATACAACCTTGTTTGTCTTCATGAAACAAATAAAACATAGAGAATAAATACAAATTTTTGTCTCATATAGGATAATTAATTATATACATATACCCTTATAAAATTTACACATGATTGCTTGCATAAGAAAAACTCATTCTTGAAGATGACCATTTGAATAATACCCAAAATTTTGCATGACTAAAATCACACAAAAATAAGCCAATTTTTTTTTGAGAATGTATAAATAAATTTTACACAACTGCAATTCCAAATGGTTAACCATTTTAAGACACAATATGCATCAAGATTTAAATAAATCTCACATGTCTATACAACATAGGTGACAATGCACAAGTGTCTACACAGTCATGACATAGTCAATTTGGCCACACTTGTTTTAATTAGGTTACAAGCTCTTAAACAAGCCTACAACTCTCTAAGTGAACCTAGCAAGTCCCATGATCCTAAGATCTACAATAGATGTCCAACTCAATAGATGTGAGTTCGAGCAATCATTAGTTTGAATAGTTCATCCAAACTCTCAACGGGGTTCAAGGAGGACACCGAGTGATTTTGGTCAATCAGAGAGCTTGATTCACACCTAAAGTTATAACTTGAATCTAATTTCAAGTTGACTTAACTTTAAAGAAAAATGCTTAGTAAGGAGGATGCATACTCCTCATATGACCTCAAAAAGGGTGTAAAGTGTCATTGTTTAGCTCTCTAAGGATGGAACACTCCATCTCAATCATTGGTTCCTTTCAATCTTGACCATCAAATTTGATCAAAGGTGAAGAAACCCTATAAATACTTATGGAGAGAAACAAAGGTTTCAAATCAATCGTAATGCTTCAAACTAATATAGGTACCAATCTGGTCAGAAATATTCGAGGAGGTTTTAGACTCTCATAATTTTTGAAAATGTCTTTGGGAGATGCATGCTCCACCACAACCATTAATGGTCACTAGCAAGGTTAATAAATAAACCACTTTATATTTTTAGTTTAAAACTTAGATTTTATCTTCATGCAAAAGAGGAGAGAAGTTTAAGGGGGGTTAATTTTTAGTTCAACCCACCTTATGTCTCCCAAGATCCCACAAACATCAAAAGGGTTGAAACAAACATCTCCTTGACAAAAGAGACATGACTTGAAAAATATGATGTCTCAGATCCCCATACCACTTTCATTCAGAAGAGGATGAAAAATTGAAATGGCATGCCTTTTGGGTTACCCCATCTCTGAGTCTCCAAGTTTCCATAATCAACTGTACAAAATAGTTTAAGTCTAAAGGAATGGTTCATTTTTAAAATAAAGTCATAGGAATAAACTTAGGAAAAAGTTTTTTTTTTAGTAATATTAAATAAAAACCAAATTTATGCATTTAAAAAAACTTTAATAGTTTATAAAATATGGTAGTAAATAATTGTTGGTTGCCCTATTTGACTAAGGGTCATGAGGGGGGAGGGGTGAGGGGGGTTTGACCATGTGGCTTAAAAGTCACGTGATCTCCCCAACTGCCTTAACTACCACAATGGTGCTCACAATCACCATCGTCACACTAAGCTATGACAGTGAATGCTAACCCATTATGCCAAATCTTAGAGCCTTAAATAATTTGTTGCACAGTCACATGGGTGATCGTCGGCCTATTGGTTGAGAACCCTACAAATTAGGGTTAGGGGCCCTTTCATAGGCCCTATCAAACAAGGAATTACCCTAAAGAAATGTAACTTTCAAAAATTCACCATGACCAAACTATAGTCCAAAAATTATGAAAAGAGTTATGTTGGGTCACATATTTTGTCTATTTTATTATAAAATTATTTTGGGCTCAATTCGACCTTGTTTACATGTACAAAAATTACTTGAAAATTATCTATTTTCTTAAAGAATTTAGGCAGAATTAGAAGTTTTAACTTCAAAAACTCGTAACTTTCTTTTCATGAGACTTCAAAAATTAATCTGCAAATTTTAAGGGATTCAAGGTGGAGTCTAGTTTATGAATAAATTATTTTTGGAAGGCTTATTAGATTTTTAATATGTATAAAAATTAAAAAACCAAAACAACATCTTTAAGGCTTTAAGCTATATAAGGGGTTTTACAAACATTCAATCAAAATATGAACTAGTAATTTAGTATGCATAATATAACATGTATTTTAAGACATCGTGAACATAAATATGCTTTAATTTTCATTAAAAAAATATCATTCTTTTCATTCATAATCTATTACAATTTTGCTTTCAAGAGAATGCAAGAGAGAATCTTCGTACTTAAATCAAATGCTTATTACAAATTTTATTTTGATGTACATATAAAGAAATAATTATAAGTATAATTAATATTACAAGTGTTACAAAGATTTAAAGCGATCAAAACTACATTATTACATTTATGTTGAAAGCTCTTCCAAGCCCCAAGAATCCACAAACTTTAAAATATAACTACAAGGTTAAGGCAAAGAAGGGCTCGCTTCTCATCCTATTGCCATCATCAGGGAAGTATCCTAGACACCCATGAACCAAATACTTCTAACTCTGATCATGTAGATTATCATTCAAATGTAAGGTAAGGTGATGTGTGGATGTTACATCTTGATTTCACCCTATGACTTATAACCTTTAATCCATTGCTTAGTATGGTTATTATCTGACTACTATTGTTTTGATTTATGATTTATGACATATACTGAAATGGAATAGTGATATTATTGATTAGTATACAAGATGTGACAACTGTATTTCACGTTCTATACATTATGGATATGTATCTATCAGTCTTTGCATCATTGGTTAATATTTATGATGACTTGGATTAACTACCTACTTGTTACGAGGTGGATGTAGGATAGATCCTATCCTCAAAATTTGATGAGGGAGAGCATCATCGAAGAGGATGGGCTAGATGGGATAATTGGGGGACTAATAGAGAAAATTGCTAGTGACCCTACACACACACATTATAGATTTTAAATGTTATATGTATAAATGATAATACGTGATTTAGAAAATCTTGTATGTGAATATATTTGTGTCTGTGGATTTAGGTTTTAATATGCATTAGATTCTTTTATTTTAATTGACTTGATTTTTGAGTTTAAACCATAAAAATAAATGTTTAATAGCTATAAAGATATGAATTATCATAGATATGGTTATCTGGTAATAAGTAGAAATTAATGACTTAAATATTTATTAGTTAAATAGATAATTATCCTTATAATGATTGTTTTCATATGATTTGAATTATATTAAAATTCTAAAGTTGAGTTAATACAATCTAAGTTAGTCTTAAAAATACTTGCAAAAATTACATTTAAAATTAGAAAATAGATTTAATTATTAATTTAGTCAACTTAACCTATTTTAATATTTGTTTGGCAAGCTAAAGTGGAAGAAAGAATACAGATTTGGGAAAGAATTAACTGCAGTTAATAAATTTAAATAATGAGTAAAATATTATGCATGGAATGAAAACTAGAGAGGTAGCATGCAAGAAATAGAGTGCAACAATTAGAAAGAGGAGAAGTTTTATAAATTAGAAGAACTTCAGAAGTTAGATACATGGAAGAAAAGGGGTACAAAGCGCAGGAGAGAAGAAGCAAAGGATTGGAGATAAAGAAAGGGAAATCAAGGAAAAAGGGCACATTTACCAGGTTAGATTTGCAATTATTTTCCTATATGCTAAATGGGATGAATATGTATATGTATTATTTATATTTATGGGCCTAAGTTTCAACTCCTTTAGACCTACGTCCCATTTTGTATAAAAAGTTAACGTGTTATTTATGTAACCAACATCCCACTATTTAATCTACATAGTTATCCTTATGAGCATGCATTCATCTTAATTAAGATCAGTGTTTCCATTTAAAAGGGCTAGCATTCTTATTTCTTTATGCCTTAGTGTTGTTATTGGGCATGCATATTATATTGGTATAATCCTACGTATTATATAATATTAAAACCTGTGTTCCACTATATTTAGACTATGTATTGTCTTTATAAGACCTACGTTATAATTTCAATTGCCTATGTAGTAATTATTTGAGCCTGAGTCTAGTAAGTTAAGCTTTGCATATATGTCATAAGTGGTTGTGTCTTATTCTTTTTAGCCTATGTATTATATCATATAAGCCATCATCTTTTATATTAGACTAGCATTTCAATTTTTACGCTGTCATATAGATTTACTCAATAAGTTGTGTTTATTTATATAGGGGTAGCTTTATAAATACTGAACAACACTTTATAATAGTTTACATTGAGTTTTATAGTGTTGGGTTTTATTTAATTGAATCTGCATCATATTCATTAAGACCTATGTTTTACTTTTTAGATGGCTAGCATATTAATTTTAAAGGGATGCATCCCAATTATTTAAGCGAGTGTATCATTATGTTGTCATCTAAGTGACTTCATTTTAACTTTAATCTATGTATCATATTCAAATTTAAATAGTGTTCCACTTGGTATGACCTACCTATTATTTCATTGGCATGTGACTCATTGATAGGGCCTATGTCTCACTCGTAATAGTAGTGTTTTGTCTTATTAGACCTGCATTTCAATGTGAATAACTAGTATTTCAATGAAATGATGGCAACCCTAGTAATCTTTTGAGTTGTTTTAAAACCATGCATAGTTTGAGATTTTTAATCTATCATTTGAAATAAGCAAACCATGGTTATTTAGTGAACTAATGAATTATTAGTTTAGAATTTGATACTTTATATATATATATAAGACTCAATTTAGAATGAGAAATGAGTTCAACCAGTTTTAAAACCAAACATAGTAAATATATCATTATATATCAAATTTGAACAGATTCAAGTCTTGAATATAGCAAACCTTACTTTGAAGAATGTTTTATGGGCTAGTTCATTTGAGCCCTAGTATTAAATGGAGGAATATTTAAGTATTTTTGGTTACATTATAGCATTGAAGTAAACTTAGAGATGCTTTATGACTTTATAAATGTCTATGAGAAACCTGAAATCCGAGTTACAATTAAATGTTTTAAACTATTGTTTAACTTAGAAAAGACAAGTTAATATATTAGACATGCTTGTTTCATACTATAAGAATGCAAATTATAACTAGTTGTAATTAGAACCAAATATCTAATTTTGTATTGACAAATATGTTACTTGAATTAATAGAGGAATTAGATCCTTTGTTTGTTAATGAACCAGTAGATTACTTTTTACTTGCATGCAATGTGAGACTTTGTATAAAACATACCTGGATGGTATGACATGTTTATGATTATATTTTGTTACATATTATTTTATAAGCAATATTAACATGTGTTAGATTCATTATACATTATTGAAATAAAATGAATGATTTTGATTATTCTATTCTTAGTGTAGGGAAAATCTGTATGAATCTTTGAGTTATATATAATCATATTAGAATCTATATTGATGATGTTAATAGGTAGTGAGATAGATTCCATTATCTTAGGTAGCACCATCAATGTTGGAAGTAGATAATCTGATCAAGTGGTGTGTGATGAAATCGATCGATCTGGATGATCGTATATTATTTGAAAACTTTGGCCAAAGTAATGTTAGATATACATTATCATTTTGTATGTTTGATTTTTATGTTGTACAATATCATGTTTTAAATGTATTTTCTTTATGATACACATCATGTAGTAGAAATCTTACGGCACATGGGGTACTAGCACGTCTCTCTGGATTCTCACACTGTTATATCTACCTATCCATGAAAGGAGGGTCATTCCCTAATAGATAATTATGTGGAGGATTATTGGTCCATGGTTGGTGTGTAAAAGCACTCGAATGATGCTCTCCCTCCCCACTGCAGTACTTACTTAGAGGCAACACTTGAGATTATCAGCGATACATGAGTTTTTTTTACTCAAGATCCAAAGAGATTGGTATTTATTTATTATATTAGATTGAATGAATGAAAGAAATGTAATTGTAATATTTATTTGTTATATTTGAACATTATTTTTTGTATTAGCAGACTAGTTATAGCTATGTCCTATTGTATTTACTTTCCTTAGAGTTGTATAAAATAATTACTATATTCGGTATTTAAATTTAAAAGTACTATTATTCTGAGTTATAGTTCAGATATTTTGTAATGAATGATTTCATGGAATGAATATTAAGAAAGTTATTTTTTTTTAAATATATATTGCATTTTCTAAGTACAACTAAGGGGTTGTAACATATGGTATCAGATCTTAGGCTCAAACTCTAGAACTTAATGAGTCTGCTAACATTTTTGTATTCTTATTTTCAGTGAGAAAGAATAATGATGTAAATGAGAGCATCGAGTGAGGTCCCTTCATATGTCTATGACAACAACCCTCCTGTTGATCCTAACATGATGGTTCCCGAGCATTCAATAAAGTTGGATCAAATTCTCATAGCCATGAATGATACTAAGGATTGAATCATAGCCTTGGAACAAGAAGTTTATAGCCAAGGCAAAGAAGAACATCAAGAAGTCCCTATTGAGCACCCCACTGAACAAGAAAACCCACAAGACGGAAGAGTTCAGGTAGCTATAGAGTTGTCTAGAGACATGAAAAAGGTGAATCCACATAAGTTTGATGGAACTGTTCTAGGTAATGAAGTTGAGGCATGGTTAATAGAGATGGATAAGTATTTTAATATTTGAAACTACTATAAAGTCACCAAGACTGTTTGGGGAGCTTACCAGTTGGTTAGTGAGGTAGCTACTTGGTGGGCTAATAAAACAATGGAAATGAACATTAACTTGACTACCACAACCTAGGAGTAGTTTGTGATGTTGTTCAGGTCATGATGGATACCACAACTCTATTTTGATTAGAACCTTACATATTTTTAGAAGCTGAAGTAGGGGGTCTTATTGTTGAATGAGTACTAGGAGTAGTTCACCAAACTTTTTAAGTACGTACCTCAGTACCAAGATGATGAGAGGTTCATAATCAAGAAGTTTATCATGGGATTAAAACTCCAGATCAATGGTGAGGTAGATGTTCATGGACCTCACACCATGGACCAAGTTTTTGAGAAGGCAGCGAAGTAGGAGCAGAAGTTGAAGTCTCTTACAGAGGCCATGGAAAAGTTTAATAAAAATTTTGGGAATTCTAATCCATCTTTAAGGAAAAAGAAATGGAGGAAGAGGAGTGAAGACTCCAAGGGGCAATCTAGTAACCAGAATACCAAATTCAATAATAGATCTAGTAATATGAAACCAGGTAATGGATCTAAAGGTGGTTTCTAGGAAAACACTCAAACTAGCAGGAAAGGTCCACCAGGCGGTTATTTTAATTGTGGAGTAAATCATTATGCTCATAAATGTCCTCAAGATAAGTTGAATAAGAAAGGCCTTAATTCTCAGTAGGATAATTTTTAGCAGCATATTCATGTAACAATTGATAATTGACAAGTTAAATTTCAAGCATCACCCATAGAGTTGTTAGGTATTTTGTTTGAACATCTAGTTTCTATTTTAATAGATATAGGGGATACTAAATGTTTTATCGCTCTCAAAATGCTTAGTAAGTTTCCTAGAAAATATGGATATATGGAAAATGCATGGTTAGTACAATATGGGAATGACTTAAAAGTCATGGTTGATAAGTGTCTAATTGAAGCAGTAATTGAGTTACCTGAATTTAACTTTAGTGGATTTATATGTAGCACCATTAGAGTCATATGACATGACTCTAGGAGCCAACTAACTTGTTAAACACAAGGCCAAGGTTAACTATTATTTAAAGGAAGTTGAGTGTCTTGATGATCTTGGAAATCAAACAATAATTCAAGGAGAAAAGAGAGAGTTACGGCTCAGGCAAATTTATGTAATGCAATGCAAGAGGGCTCAATCAAAAGGGTGTCAAGTATTTGTCATCAAGATAAATGAAATAAAGGAACCTATGGAACCATATCTTGAAGATTATCCATTTCTTAAGGATTTTCATGATGTGTTTCTGAAATAATTACCAGGTTTACCTCTTATAGTTCAATTTATTTATCGACATCATACCTAGATCAAAACCACAGTCTAATGCATCGTATAAAATGATAATCACTAAGTTGGTTGAATTAAAAGCACAACTCTAGGAACTATTGTCTAAGGGGTTGATTATACCTATTATGTCACAATGGGATACACCTATTGTTTTGTGAAGAATAAGGATGGTACTCTTCAACTCTACATTGATTACAAAATGTTGAACAAGGTAACTATCAAAAATAGGCATCTGCTACCTCATATAGATGATCTTTTTTATCAAATGTGTGGACCAACAATCTTTTCTCAGATAGATCTCAAAGTGGGATATCATTAGTTGAGGATGCAGCATGAGCATATTCTAAAAACAACATTTAGGACTCGCTATGGGAATTATGAGTTCACGGTGTTAACTTTTGGGTTGACCAACACACCAACAGCATTCATGAATCTCATGAACAATGTGCTCAGAGACTATTTAGATCACTTTGTCTTGGTCCTTTTGGATGACATTATTATATATTCTACAATGAAAAGGAGCATGTACAGCATCTGGAACTAGTTCTAAAATGGTTGAAGAAGCACAAGATGTATGACAAGTTATCTAAATATGCATTCTTCTAGGAGAGAGTACAATATCTATGGCATATTATTTTTGTAGATGGTATTTCTGTAGATCCATCTAAGATAAGAGCCATTATGAAGTGGCCAACACTTATAAATGTGCATGAAGTAAGGAGTTTCATGGGGTTAAAAGGTTATTATAAGAAGTTCATTCTAAACTTTTCCAAGATAGCTAATCCAATTACCTCCTTATAACAAAATAAGCAAAAGATATCTAGTCAAAGAAATGTGAATTAGCTTTTCAAGAGTTGAAAAGAAGACTTACTTCAGCCCCTGTGTTGAAAGTTCCTGGTCCCAATGGTCAATTTTTAGTGATCACATATGCATCAAAAGAGGGTTTAGGTGGAGTCTTTATGCAGGAATATGTAGTAGTGGCTTTTGAATCAAGGAAATTGAAAACTTGTGAGGTGAATTATGCCCCTCATGATCTTGAACTTGCATCAATCATTCATGATTTGCAAGTTTGGTGACATTATTTTTTAGGAAAACCCTTTAAGCTCAAGACTGATAACTTGGGACTCAAATATATATTCACCCAACCAAATCTAAATGCTCATTAGAGACATTGGTTAGATTTTCTTTTCAACTATGACTTTGATATAAATTACATCAAAGGTAAAGAGAATAGATTAGTTGATTCTTTGAGTCATAGAAGGTACATAGCAGTTGTAACTATTATCAAACATACTTTCAGGGATCATGTAGTTAAGTTCTCACCAGAAGATGAATACTATGATCAGGTTAGAAAAGCATTGTCTGATCATGTTCATAATCCTTGGTATAAAGGATTCAATTTTGAGAGTGATGGTCTTCTATATTTTAATAGGTAGATGTATGTGCCAAATCGAGAGAATTTTCAAAGCATAATGTTGAAAGAGTTACACAATGCCCCTTATTTAGAATATCTAGGAGTAAAAAATCTCATGGCAGAGCTTAGGCCTTTGCATTTTTGGAAAGGAATCAAGAAAGATGTAACAAATTTTGTGTCACATTGTCTGGAATGTTAATAAGTTAAATTTGAACATGTGTACCCATTTGGATTGTTTTATCCACATGATATACCAGAGTGAAAGTGGCAGTGATTAGTATGGACTTTGTCCAAGGTTTAATGATGTCCTAAAGTCGACATGATATGATCTTAGTAGTTTTTGATAAACTAACTATTATAAGTTTAATTTTCACCCTTGGAGAGGGTTCTTCAGGCTCTCTCTAACTAAGCTATAATATTGGGACAACCCCAGGCTGTGGGTATCTTGTAATGGGGTTGAACCTTTGAAGAAGGACAGCTTCCTCTTGATGCTCACCTAAACTAATGCTTCATAAGGAAAAGGGTTAGAAATATGGTTAAGGCTCCTAAGAAAGCTAAAGGAGTGATGCACCAAAGCTAAATAGGCACTCATATAAGTTTGAACACACACTGGATCAACAAAAGATAACTATGACATAATCAATCTCATAATCTCACTAGTTGCATAAATATTTCATAGAAGAGGTTCCAAGTTGAACACTAGTCTAGACCTATAAGTTAGTTTGAAAACACCTTCAAAGAGGCAAGCATAAGGAAGGTAAATTAAGAAGAATCTCCTTCACAAATTTACCATACACAAACATACTAAGCACTGATTAAATATAAGAGATAGGCCAAGATTTGATCTTATTACTTCAAAAGGAAGTTCTTATAATATTTTGACAGCGTTTAACCATATCAAATGAGCACAGTCTTTCAAGAGTCTCGTTGACTATCCTTGACTCAAAAAGAAAATGCTAAATTCTAAAAGTTGAGAACCCTTACAAAAGAGAAGAGAATGGGATAAAATAGGAGAAGGGGAGAAGAGAGAAGAGGGAACATGTTTTGAGAAAAATTAATGAGCTACCAGCTTTCAAGGGAATGGTCCACCATGCTTTAGTCCAAACAAGGCGTAATCCATCATGAACAAGATAGTTATATCTCTATCTTTTATCTTCACATCATCTTTTACTTAACAGCTTATGTAAAAGGACAAAATCCTTACATCTATGAACCTAATTGAGCTTTGGTTATGTCTACTTTGGGCGGCTATCTATTAGAAGCATGGCTCAAGATGTTCCTTCATTGATTACACATAGTTGTTCCTTGATTTGAAAACTAGACCTAGGTCTACTATAGAGGAAAACCAATCTAAGATTATTGGTTTTCCTATAGTCTATATAGATGGCACTCTGCTTGATGCCTAGTCCCTATTTATGCATTTTGATCCAAATCAGATTGTATTTGATCTTGGTTCTAAATATTTCCACCGACTTGGGTCAATTTCTTTACTTTGCCTGAGTTGACTAGTCTATCAACCCTAGTAAAAAATATATTGGCTTGATCCTTTTCCATTGGCTATCGAATCTGACTCAAATCATTGAACCTTTTAACTCAACTCACTCTATTGATCCATCTTTATATGATTGAGTGAGAGCCATAGATCCTCTGCTCGACCTAACATGTTATTGGCACTTGGCATCCATGCATTTACTTCTTGGATTTACTTGGTCCCACTTACATCATCTTTGCTCTCGCTTCATTAGATTTACCAGGTATGAACAAACATGAGCCCTCAGATATATCTTTAAATTGTCAACTCTATCTTTGCTTACACATGTCAAATGTATGTTAATCCTTAGGATCCTCTTGTTAGTCTATCAATTCACATTCTTACACCACATGGTTGCCCCTCAAGCTCTCTGGTCATTTGACCCACTCATGTACTGTTGATCTGTTGGGATCCACTTTTGAACTCCAACAGCTACTTCATGCTATTAATTTTCATGGTTTTCATGAATGTCAAATACGTTCATGGGCTCATCAAATTACAGGTAACTGGATGCCAATTTTAAGTTTCAATGGTCCCTTTTCAAATCCAAATAGATATTTCTTTTGGACTTTCATTCTGGACACTTTGCCTAAAGAATATCCCTTCAATAAAAATTTTCGAATAATTTTCTTGAAAAAACCCTTGTATGTAGGCACTTTTTTGAAAGAAATGACCTTTTAAGCTTTGTCATAAGGGACCCTTTTGGTGAGGAAAATATCCTTTAAGACTTTTACATGGGATGCTTTGCATGAAAAGTGACCCTTCAAAACTTTTATTTTGGACCACTCAGTGAAGAAAAGAATATCATTCAGGATTTTTTTAAAGCTCCACTTTCTCAAAGAATGATCCTTCAAGAAAAGTGTTTGGGACACTTTACTGAGAAAATACCCTTCGGAATTTGTTCAAACAAATTTTTTGAATGAAAAAGGTCTCCGGGGAAATTGTTGTTGAACAATTTCTCCAAAAAAAAAAGGTCCTTGTCTTTTGTTTTGGACATTTTGTATAAAATAAAACATGCTTTTGGAAACTTTCCCTCAGACAATTTATCCGAAAGAGACTCAACACTTAGCCAAAAGAAATTTTGAAATAAAATTAGCTTAGCAAAACAAAAAGCACAAAATAATTTCTTAGCAAATACTTAGCCCAAAAGTTTTCTACTTAGCTTTTCCAAGGCCTATATGTTCTTCTAAACTCATGCTTGATCCTTGAAAGCCTGGACCCCCTTTGAAATCCCCTTTTGATCCACTACTTCACATGAACTCTACTCATCTTTTTAAACCAGGCAGAAGCTTGGTATGTGGTTCAAAAATTGGCCAACATCTTTGGTGACTCACATGGATTGCATGCATGTATATGCAAGAGAACCTAGACCATGTGTCTTATCTAGTCCATTGGATATGGAGTTATTAGCCTCTATAACTGAGCTAGTCTGAAACTGGATATAAGATTGACCCCTTCTAAAACTTTTTTTTTGAAACAATAAGAAAAAAAAATAAAACAACAAGGACAAATCCACGCAGGGAATTGCAGGGAATAAAGAACAACTATCCTACTAAATAAATATGCACAAAGGCACTTAGAGAAAAGCATCAACCTACTTTAATATATACAAGTTCTTTTCAAAACCAGTTCTCCTATATCAAAATGGAAACCTCTAGTATCATCTGCTTGCAATAAATCATGATGGAAGATACCTTGCATTGGAATTACCATCAGGTAGCCTGATGGCCAATCCTTTTGATGTGCTCTCCAATGGATGGAGTGGAATGAACATGTCTCCAATGTAGACATATTGGTCCAAGTCTTCCAAACCTGGTTTATGTTGGAGTGAAAGAGCACTTGCTTGATGTTACTCTCCACTCTTAAGAAAGTCTTGCATGAAGGCTTCATTTGGGCTCTTGGGAGCAACTACACTTGGTTCAATTGATGGTTCAAAAATACCATGTTCTTCTACCTTGTCCTTATGTAAATTAGGATTGATCATGCTTAGAGCATCATGTTCACAATTTTCTGGAAGAAGGACATGTCCCTTGGCCTCTTCAAATTCTTTGGTTATGGCATTGAACTGTTGCCATAAATCTTCATACTCTTCACTGGTATGTTCATCAAATTAAATCACTTGAGCACTTGAGGTGTCCCCTTCATCAACCTCACTCAATATTTCATCTTGATCTTCAACTGTAAATGAGGGTTGATTTGACCATCTCAGTTTAAAACATCATATTTTTCTTTCTCAAGGTCTGATTTACTTTCCTCTAGCTCCAACATATCAGGGTTATCCTCAACTGACACCTCATCTTGAAATGGACCAACCTTAGGCACTTGGTCCTAATCCTCTTCTTCATCTATATAGAATGGACCTTCAATAATCCATTCAGGGTCTACCCCATATTCAGCTTGTGGATTATCCTCTTCAGGAAAGTTTACAACATTAAGCTACTCCATTTCACTTAAGAAATTTGAGCACAAATGATGCCATTGATCTCCTATGATTTGATCTTGACCTCCATACTACTTTCATGAAGGTTGTCCTCTTGCTTCTCATCAGGCTCCTATAACTTGAAAACTAAAACATGCTCATCCCTATGAATTGGGATGCCTATCATGATCTCCTCTTCATAGACACTTGCATTATCTTCTTCAAGTTCACTTGTGACTGTAAGCTTCTCCTCTATCCTTTGTAGAATAGGCTCCTCTTCAATAAGGGAGATGGTGGGGGGTGAATAAGTTCAAATTGCTTACAGCTTAGGAGGGTATCCTTCTAACTAGGTACTTTGAATCCTCCTTTAGTTGTCTCTTGAACTAAGGAGAGAGAGTCTCGAAACTCTTGTACACCAATCATTAAGGTTGTCCTCTTGCTTCTCATCAGGCTCCTATAACTTGAAAACTAAAACATGCTCATCCCTATGAATTGGGATGCCTATCATGATCTCCTCATCATAGACACTTGCATTATCTTCTTCAGGTTCACTTGTGACTGTAATCTCCTCCTCTATCCTTTGTAGAATAGGCTCCTCTTCAATAAGGGAGATGGTGGGGGGGTGAATAAGTTCATATTGCTTACAGCTTAGGAGGGTATCCTTCCAGGTAGGTACTTTGAATCCTCTTTTAGCTGTCTCTTGAACTAAGGAGAGAGAGTCTTGGAACTCTTGTACACCAAGATCATTGAGCTAAGCTATGGTTGCTTGATTCATTTATCGCACAGTTAACCCTTCCTCTACCAGGACTGGTTCTTGGACTACCTCAACTAACACCTCCCTTTCCTTCTTTGTGCCCTCCTTGATTGATTTCCATGAGGGGAATGTGTAAGATTTGGCCACCTTCTCCTTTTCCCGAAAGGGTGTGGGAGAGGGTGGTTTCACAAGAGTGGGTATGAAATAGTTAGGGTCATAGGAGAGGATCCGAGATGGAATATCTTCATGCTTTTGAATGAGAATGGGTATAGGGGTAAGAGAGGACAAACTGATTGGCTCAAGCTTGACATACTCTTTATCCCACTACTCAAACACTTTTTCAATGGATAATACCTACCTTTTCACTTATTGCTTCTCAACATTTGGGTAATCAACTTCTTCAATGGATGTCCATACATTCCATAACTCCTAAAAGATTTATATCCCTTTCATGGCTTGAAAATGGAATTCTTATTTGAGCTTGACCCCATCTTTAATCTTCATGATTATTTTTCCTTGGTCTCATATTACCTCTCTGAGTTTTGACAAGGATGGACTTTGACAAGGTTGACTAGGGGGTTGATCAGGGAATCTTGAAGGTTGAGATTAAGGCTCTTGGAGGGGGTAGGGCACATAAGACTAGTCTAAATGATCTTTCTACCCTTCATAAGATATTAGCAAATTGTTTGCATTTTGGACAATGTTTCTTATAATTTCTATATCCTCATTATTACAAAGTGACCACTATTCTCCCTCACAAACTGACCATCTGTTCTTGACTAAATGAAGAGCACTCTTTGCTTTTAGCAAAACATGGATAGGGATAATTTGATAATACTTTAAACCCTTACCAATCTCCCTTATCAACTTGATATAAGTTGTTAATGCTTGCTTGACCTCTGACAAGGATGTAATAGGTAAGTCTTGTCTTGACAAGGGGTAGTAGAGGACCGGTTTGAATGCAAAGGAGGCTGACCTTGGTCATATATAGGGGAAGAAGGAGGAAAAAGGCCATGATAGGGTTGATAGATTTCTTGAGGGCCACTTGGGGGGAACAAATAAACATTATTTACCTAATAAGTGTCATTTTGAGGTAGAGGATAAGCATATTGATCAAAATATGACTAATTGTACATACCAGATTATGATGATTAGACACTTAGTTAAGTTGCTTAACCAAATAATAGATTCTCAGTCACCATTGATGTTTGAAAACTTACCTCCAAAGGCTAATATGTAGATTAACAACACCAAAAATCCTTCCATTGCTTTGGACCAAGTCCCATCGGGCATGCCAAAAATTGTTATAAGCTTAATATTCACTCTTGGAGAGGATTATTTAGGTTCTCTCCAATTAAGTTATAATATTGGGACAACCCCAGGCTGTGGGTATCCTTTAATGGGGTTGAACCTCTATAAAAATTTGGTTTCCTCCTGATGCTCACCTAAACTAATGCTTCACCGAGAAAAGGGTTAGAAAGATGGTTAAGGCTCCTAAGAAAGCTAAAAGGGTGATGCACCAAAGTTAAATGGGCACTCATATAAGTTTAAACACGTATTGGATCAGCAAAAGATAACTATGACTTACTCAATATCACAATCTCACTAGTTACAAAAATATTTCATAGAAGAGGTTCTAATTTGAACACTAATCTAGACTTGTAAGTTAGTTTGAAAACACCTTCAAAGAGGCAAGTAGAAGGACAACAAATTAATAAGAATCTCCTTCACAAATTTACCATACACAAACATACTAAGCACTGACTAAAGATAAGAGATAGGCAAATAATTGATCCTATTACTTTAAAAGGCAGTTCTTACAATATTTTGATAGGGTTTAATCATATCAAACAAGCACAGTTTTGCAAGAGTCTTGATAAGTATCCTTGCCTCAGAAATAAAATGTTAAATTCTAAAATTTGAGAACCCTTATAAAGGAGAAGAGAATGGGATAAAAGAGAAGGGGAGAAGAGAGAAGAGAGAAGAGGGAACATGATTTGAGAAAAATTAATGAGCTGCCAGCTTTCAAGGGAATGCTCTACCATGCTTTGGTCCAAACAAGTCGTAATCCATAATGAAAAAGATAGTCAAATCTCTATCTTTGATCTTCACACCATCTTCTACTTAACTGCTTATGTATAAGGATAACATCCTTACATCTATGAACCTGACTGAGCTTTGTTTATGTCTGCTTTGAGCAGCTATTTGTTAGGAGCATGGCTTGGGATGTTCCTTCATTGATTATATATAGCTACTCCTTATTTTGAGAAATGGACTTGGGTCTACTATAGAGGAAAACCAATCTAAGATTATTGGTTTTCCTATAGTCTATATAGATGGTACTCTATTCGATATTTGGTCCCTGTTTATGCATTCTAGTCCAAATCAGATTGTATTTGAGCTTGATTCTAAATATTTCCACTAGCTTAGGTCAATTTATTTTCTTTGCCTAAGTCGAGTTGGTCTATCAACCCTAGTCAAAAATGTCTCAGCTCGATCCTTTTCCATTGACTGTCAAAGCTAACTCAGATTATTGACCCTTTTGACTCAGCTCGCTCTATTGATCCATCTTTGTACAATTGAGTGAGAGTCATGGATCCTCTACCAGAGATAACATGTTATTGACACTTGGCATCTATGCATTTGCTTCTTGGATTTGCTTGGTCCCACTTACATCATCGTTGCTCTCACTTCATTGGATTTGCCAAGTATGAATAAATGCAAGACCTCAGATCTATCTTTGAATTATCAACTTTGTCTCTACTTATGCCACATGTCAAATGTGCATTAATCTTTAAGATCTTGATATCAATATGTTAGTTCACACACTTACGTCAAGTGGTGGCCTCTTGAGCTCTCTAGTCATTTGACCCACTTGTGTACCATTGATCTACTGGGGCCCACTTTTGAAATCCAACAGCTACTTCATGCTCTTAATTTTAATGGTTTGCACGACTATCAAATATGTTTATGATCCCATCAAATGATGGGCAAGTGGATGTCAATTTCAAGCTTCAGTGGTCCCTTTTCAAATCCAATGGCTATTTCCTTTTGACTTTCATTTAGGACACTTTGCTTGAAGAATGTCCCTTTGGGAAAATTGTTTGAATAATTTTCCTGAAAGAACCCTTTTACGTAGGCACTTTTTTGAAAGAAATGACCTTTTAAACTTTTTCATAAGGGACCCTTTTGGCAAGGAAAATATCCTTTGGAAATTTTGCACTAGATACTTTGCCTGAAAAGTGACCCTTCAAAACTTTTGCTTTGAACCACTCCATGAAGAAAAGGATATCCTTTGGGCTTTTTGCAAAGGTCTACTTTCTCAAAGAATGATCCTTCAGGAAAAGCATTTGGGACACTTTGCTGAGAAAAGAGCCTTCAAAATTTGTTCGAACAAATTTTTTGAATGAAAAAGGTCTCCGAAAAAATTGTTGTGGACTAATTTCACTGAAAAAAGGTCCTTGTCTTTTATTTCAAACATTTTATCCGAAAGAAAAAATGCTTTCAAAAACTTTCCCTCAGACAATTTGTTCAAAATAAAATCAACACTTACCTAAAATAAATCTCGAAATAAAATTAGCTTAGCAAAACAAAATGCCTGAAGAAATTCTTTAGCAAAGACTTAGCCTAAAAAATTTGTACTTAGCTTTTCCAAGGCTTGTATGCTCCTTTGGACTCATGCTTAATCCTTGAAATCTTGGATCCCCTTTGAATCCCCTTTTGATCCACTAATTCAATGAACTCTATTTAGCTTTTTAAACTAGGTAGAAGCTTGGTATGTGGGTCAAAAATTGGTCAACACTAACCAAAGTGGCTCATTTCATACCAGGCAATTTGACAGATGATGCACCTACCCTTGCAAATAAGTTCTTGAAGGAAGTGTATAGGTTGTATGAATTCCTAGAGAAGATCATTTTGGATCATGATCTAACGATAAATTCTATATTTTTTGACTCTAAACTCAGCTTTGGGTACATAGTTAAATTTTAGCATAGCATATCACCCAAAGACTGATGGTCAAACTGAGTGAGTAAATCAAGTTTCAAAAGATTTTCTAAGTATGTATTGCATAGATCAACAATACAAATAGGAATATTATCTTCCATTGGTTGAGTTTGCATACAATAATTCATACTAGTCAGCATTAAATATGACACATTTTCAGGCATTATATGGAAGGAGGTGCATGACACCAATCAGTTGGGACAAGTTATAGGACATGGTAGTCTTCGAGTCTGAGATGCTTTCTAGAATGGAAGATCAAGTTAAGTTAATCAAGAAAATATTCGCTAAGGTCAATGATAGACAAAAGAGTTACATTGATTTGAAGAGGATAGATAGGCGGTTTTCTATTGGTGATAAAGTGTTCTTGCACATTAAGCCATAAAAGAGCTCGATTAAGTTTGGAAAGTTAGTAAAATTATCACCAAGATATGTGAGACCATTTCAAGTGTTATAAGTGGACAATATTATTGCATATAATCTTTCATTGCCACCAGCCCTAGCTCTATTAAATAATATTTTTTATGTATCTTATCTTAAAAAGTATATAGCTGATCCTTCACATATTTTAGATTGGAATGTTTTGCATGTTTTGGATCTTGGGGTGGTCATGGTAGAACCAATCAGAGTAATTGATACTCGTAAACTTCATTTGCGTAATAGAGAGGTGTCATAATGTAAGGTCTTGTAGGACCAATATTCTAAAGATAGTTCCATTTGAGAAGACTATGATAAGTTTTTCAAAATGTTTATGTATTTATTTGCATGATAGATACTTGATACTATATTTTTAAATTTTGTTAAACTCTTTGATATTTAAAATAATTATTTGAATAAGTGTCATTAGGACGATGACTAATTTTAGGGGGTAGGATGTTACATCTCGATTTCACCTTATGACTTATAATATTTAATCTATTGATTATTATGGTTATCATCTGACTACTATTGCTTTGATTTGAGATTTATGACATATACTAAAATAGAATAGTGATATTGTTGATTAGTATACATGATGTGATAGATATATTTTACATTATGTATATTATGGATATGTATTTATTAATTTTTTACATCATTGGTTGATATTTATGATGACTCAGATGAACTACTTACTTGTTGTGAGGTGGATGCAACATAGAACCTACTCTCAGAGCTTGATGAAAGAGAGCATAATCAGAGAGGATGGGCTAGATAAGGCGATTGGGGACTAATAGAGAAAATTGGTAGTGACTCTACACATGCATAATAGATTTTAAATGTTATATGCATAAATGTTAATATATGATTTAGAAAATCTTGTATGTGATTATATTTGTATGTGAATTTAGTTTTTAATATACATTAGATTCTTTTATTTTAATTAACTTGATTTTTGAGTTTAAATCAAGAAAATAAATATTTAATAGTTGTATAGATATGAATTATCATAGATACAATTATCTAATAATAAGTAGAAATTAATGACTTAAATATCTATTGGTGAAATAGATAATTATCCTTATAATGATTATTTTTATAGGATTTGAATTATCTTAGAATTCTAAAGTTGAGTTAATACAATCTAAGTTAGTCTTAACAATACATGCAAAAATTATATTTAAAATTAAAAAATAGATTTTATTATTATTTTAGTTTAACTTAGCATGTTTTAATATTTGTTTGACAAGCTAAAGTGGAAGAAAGACTGCGGATTTGGAAAAGAATTAACTACAGTTGGTAAAGTTAAATAATGAGTAAAATATTATGCATGGAATGAAAACTAGAGAGGTAGCATGCAAGAAATAGAGTGCAACAATTAAAAAGAGAATGAGTTGTATAAATTAGAAGAATTAGAGAAGTTAGATACATGGACAAAAAGAGGTAGAAAGCACAAGAGAGAAGAAGCAAAGGATTGAAGAGAAAGAAAGAGAAATCAACAAAAAGCTATGCATTTATCTAGTTGGATTTGCAATTATTTCCAAATATGCTAAATGGGGTGAATATGTATACGTATTATTTATTTTCATTGCCCTGAATTTCAACTCCTTTAAACCTGCGTCCCATTTTGTATAGACTATGTGTTATTTTATATACCCAGCTTGTGATTTATGTAACCAGCATACCACTATTTAAACTGCATAATTATTCTTTTAAGCATGTGTTCATCTTTATTAAGGTCAGTGTTTCCATTTAAAAGGGCCAACATTCTTATTTTTTTATGTCTGAGTGTTGTTATTGGGCATATATATTATATTGGTATAATCTTGTTTATTATATACTATTAAAACCTTCATTCCACTATATGTAGACTACATGTTGTCTTTATAAGTCTTGCATTGTAATTTCAATTCCCTGTGTAGTAATTCTTCGAGCCTGAGTTTAGTGCTTTAAAATTTATGTATATGTCATAAGTGGCTATGTCTTATTCTTTTTACCCTGTGTATTATATCATATAAGCCAGCATCTTTTTCATTAGACTAGCATTTCAATTCTTAAACCTACGTCTAAATATATTCAATAAGTTACGTTTATTTGTATAGGGCCAACTTTATAAATACTGAGCAACACTTTAGAGTAGTCTGCGTTGAGTTTTATAGTGTTGGGTTTTATTTAATTGAAACTACGTCATATTCATTAAGACCTGTGTTTCACTTTTTAGATGGTCAGCATATTAATTTGAAAAGGTTGCATCCCAATTATTTAAGCCAACATATCATTATGCTAACATCTAAGTGACTATCTTTTACTCTTAATTTGTGTATCATATTAAAATTTGACCTATGTTCCACTTGGTATGACCTACTTACATATTTCATTGGCCTGTGACTCATTGATAGGGCATGTGTCTCACTTTTAATAGTAGTGTTTTGTCTTATTAGACTTGCGTTTCAATGTGAATAACCAGCATTTCAATGGAAGGATGGCGACCCTGGTATTCTTTTGAGTTATTTTAAAACAATGCATAGTTTGAGATTTTTAGTCTACCATTTGAAATAAGCAAACCATGGTTATTTAGCGAACTAATGAATTATTAGTTTAAAATTTGATTATATATGTATATAAGACTCGATTTAGAATGAGAAATGAGTTCAACTGATTTTAAAACCAACCATAGTAAATATATCGTTATCTATTAAATTTGAATAGATCAAATCTTGAATATAGCAAACCTTAGTTTGAAAAATGTTTTATGGGCTAGTTCATTTGAACCCTAGTATTAAATAGAGGAATATTTAAGTATTTTTGGTTACATTATAGCATTGAAGTAAACTGAGAGCTACTTTATGAATTTATATGTCTATGAGAAACTTGCAAACTGAGTTACAATTAAATGCTCTAAACTGTTTTTTAACTTAGAAAAGACAAGTTAATATATTGGACATGCTTGTTTCATACTGGAATAATGCAAATTATAACTTATTGTGATTAGAACCAAATTTGTAAGCTTGTATTAACAAGTATGTTACCTGAATTAATAGAGAAATTAGATCATTTGTTTGTTAATTAACTGGTAGATTACTTTTTACTCGCATGCAATGTGAGACTTTGTATAAAACATACTCGGATGGTATGATTTGTTTATGACTATGTTTTGTTATATATTGTTTTATAAGTAATATTAGCACATGTTAGATTCATTATGCATTGTTGGAATAAAATGAATGATTTTGATTATTCTATTCCTAGTGTAGAAAAAATAAATATGAATCTTTGAGTTATATATTACATTATTTATTATTATATTAAAATATGCATTGATGATGTTAATAGGTAGTGAGACGGATTCCACTAGCCTAAGTAGCACCACCAATGTTGAAAGTAGATAATCCAATCAAGTTGTGTGTGATGAAATTAACCGATCTAGATGATCGTATGTTATGTGAAAACTTTGATCAAAATTTTGTTAGATATACATTATAAATTTTCATTTTTTATTTGCATACAGTGTGATATCATGTTTGAAATATATTTTCTTTATGATACACATCATGTAGTAGAAATCTTATAGCACACGAGGTACTAGCACGTCTCTCTAAATTCTTACCCCATTCTATCTAACTATCCGTGAAGGGAGGGCCATTCCCTGATAGGGGATTTTTGGTCCATGGTCGCTCAGATAATGCTCTCACTCCCCACTGCAGTACTTACCTAGAAGCAACACTTGAGATTAACAATGATACACGAGTTGATTTGACTCGAGCTTCAAAGAGCTTGGTATCTATTTATTATATTAGGTTGAATGCCTGAAAGAAATGTAATTGTAATATGTATTTGTTATATTTGAACAACAGTTGCTATATTAACAGACCAGTCGTAGTTATGTCTTATTGTATTTACTTTCTTTGGAGTTGTATAAAATAATTATTGTATTTGGTATTTGAATTTAGAAGTACTATTGTTCTAAGTTATGATTTAGATATGTTGTAATGAATTATTCCATGGAATGAATGTTAAAAAAGTTGTTATATATATATATATATATATATATATATATATATATATATTGCATTTTCTAAGCACAACTTGAGGGGTTGTAACAATGGGTAAGGAAAAAGTGGCAAGCATGGCTAAAAGGCTTGACCTACCATTCTTCTCTACAAGCAAGGCTCACAGTAACACCCAATCAAGAACACAAGATTTATTTTAAATTACAAATCTAAAGCACTTTATAACGCATAGCAGTGACAAAAAGTTACAATATTAAACAAGGCTTGTGAATCACTCATTGTGGATGATTATTGTTTCTATCCACTCATTGGGATGGGAGAAAGAGGAATTTGCAATACCTCTCCTTGACCAAACTCGTCTCCCTTGTTATGGGAAGACTCTAGAAAAAAATAGTTTTCCTGTTGCCCAAAACCTATGAAATAGACCCATGTAGGACTTTGGAACATTGTTTACATGTCCAAACCCTACCAAACGAAAGCATATAACAAACCCACAAGATAAATCTATTTAGTTAGCATAACAATACAATTTCAATTCATTAAATCATTGTCAAAATAACATTCATAAGAAAAGGAATTTTTCATCTCTATGCCTTCAAAAGACTAAAAACAAATATGGCGGCCACAGGGCAACCATGGGAAACAAACAACAAAATGGGGCTTAGAATTATTCGTAGACACATTAATAAAATTGTTTCATGGTGATTATACCAACAACAATATATAAAAAACTTCTCTACCATATTTTTATCTTTGCTAATCAAGCAGCTTGTACAATTATTTTTATTATATAGGGTAAATATACAGATTAAGGATCCCATGCCGATTACAAAATAATGCTCAAAAGATAGACAATAACAATCAACAGTAAAAAAACCAAAACAAAGTACAAAAACTCAATAAAATAGCAACAACCATGAACCACGATCCTATGCCAAAACCTATAAAAAGATAGCAAGTAACTAGATATCAAGGAATTACTGATCCGAGTCCTCAGACTTTGAGTAGAGCTCCCGTTTGTTTTCATTTTGCTTCTCCCTTCCTCTGGTGTGATTACCGATACCCTGCAAGGATTTTGTGACTTCTTTCTTCCTCTTAAGCCCCACAAATCTAGTTCTGCCTTTCCCTCCCTGTATCTCTCCTTTCTTCTTTGCCTCCTCTGCTTTGATTATTCTTTTTAATATGTGGGGACTGACCCATATTCTCTTCTTCCTCCTAGTTTTCACCTTTCCCCGTGGAAAGATCCCTAGGTGACAGCAATGCCTTCAGTGTGTCAAATTCATCAAAAAAATTAGAGCTCAAAAGCCTCTAAATAGCCACATTCATTTGAAGCTTTTGCAAGGATTGTTTTATTTCATCAATCAGATTAAAGTTAAAAGAGAAGTCACCCATGCTATCAATAGGTTTAACATACACAGGGATACCTTTTTTGTTGTCTCTGGGATGGAAGTCCCCTGAAGCATTTTCTTCAGCAATTCTTTTTGTCTTCCCCTCTTTGGGTTTTGAAAAATCCTCACTGGCCCTATCAGAATCCTCTTGGTCGCTATAGATATGGATAGCCTCTAAGACTACTTTGCTCCAAAGAGGTTCCCCCTTTTGACAATTAATAGAATAAGACCTTGTTGTATTATGTCAGTCGAAGGGTTATTCTTGTAATTAACAGAAACTTTAAGGGACTTGATCAGGGAGAAGGGTATACTAATAGGATGGCCTCTGAAGTGATTAAGTAAGAGGAAATGATGGGAAAAAATAAAAGTATGTTTTCCCTCAAGGGTTATATATTTCATGGCCTGTAAGCAAACATCAGGGCATTTTCTTGACAAGTCGATTCAGAGAAACCCTTTTTGGTTTGAAGATTTAAGTTTTTTCTTTTCAGCGCTGTAAAAAATGCTAAAAGGCTCCTCTTTCCTTTTCTTATCTTTAAAAGCTTTAACACCATTACAATCCATCTCTGTGACTTCACCGATGATTTCCTCTGTTACTATGATTTTTAAATCACACACTCTGACTTCCCTCTCTATCCATCCTCTTGCAAAGTCTCAAGAAATTGCCACATCATGACTAATTATCCTTTCCACGAAGTTCGAAAGACCTCCCTTCAACTTGTACAATTCTAACTTTTTAACCTCTGTATTAGTTCATTGTGATTATACCAACAACAATTTTTTTTTTTTTTTTTAAAATTCTATCATACATTTATCTTTGTTGATCATATAACTTATACAATTATAATTTTTTGAAGTAAAAATAAAAATCAATAAATTTAAATAATAAGATCATTTTTTCTCATTAATTTTATCTCTTTTATATCTTTTAAAAATACTTTTAACACTCTCTTATTGTATTAGATTCTCCTAATATATTTGTCGATCCCATCTACCATTCTTAACATCTATAGACATTAATCTCTAAATTAAATTAAATTTGTTCCGTTCATACACCCTCATCATTTGTTTCCTAGAATCCAACATTATTTGCCAACATATTTAATAGGGTTTCATTACAAGCATTCCTATATTGAATATCTCTTTCACAAAAGCGTGCCCCACAAATAGCAAAATAGCGGAGGACATTAAGTGGATAAACAAATACTTCTAAAAATCCATGCAACCCACCACCTTTTTTGAAAAAATAAATAAATAAATAAAATTAACAATTTTTGGCCATTTCTGTGTCATCCGCCAAATTCTGTCTCAGAAATGGACATTTCATTCCACGTTTGCCCACAACCAATATTTTGAAGTTTGACCCATTGTCTGCAAATAAAAACTACTGCACTAAATTTTCGATAAGAGGAGCTGGAGTGCCACATAAGTTGCTTGGAAATGTTTGTATAATTATTTAGCTTAAAAAAATATTTAGGGATTATTCTCATTTTTGACATAAATTCTTTTTGATATTCCTTTTGGCTCCATTGGATCATGTTTTAACATAAATTCTATTCACCCATTCAGAGGTGGCAGAAGCCACAAGAACCTTTTCCATGTTAATTTTGCTGCTCTTGTGCTTCTGTCATCAGTAGGAATTCTCTGCACCCTGAAGAAAAAGCTTGTTTATTATAGATATAAAATCATAAGGAATGGAGTGTTGAACAAGTTTCAGAATGACCAACAACCAGCAGCAACATCAGAAGAACTTTGCAGTCTCACTTAAATCAGATGCACTTAGCATGTGTATTCAAGACAAGCCAAGGCCTGAAAATTTCACACAAAATGGTATTAAGCTCAATTCTTTGCTCTCTGTAATTCCTTCAATGCAGATATTTCTGACATCTATCACAAAAGGAAGCGGAAATGTATGGTGGAAGAGGAAACTGATACTTCAGCTATGCCCAATTGGCCTTGCAAGAAGAAGAAGAAGGGGAGGCCTTCATTTGATTCTTCTGAGTCCTCCTCCCACAAAGGTGAACCCACTTCCTCCAGAGGCCCCTCTGATCCTTGTTCCTCTGGGTCCTCTGGAGAGGGCTGCCATGTGCTCAAAGGCCAATTGCCTCCCCTGAATCCGATGCTTTATACAGATTTCATTGTTACATCTCCAATGACGCAAGATTTGATCCTAACACTAGCTCTGACTCACAGAAAGAGTGTTGTACAGAAATTGATATTGGTGGGTCGTTTCAGGGCTTTCCTGTCATTCAGCAATTTCGGATTGGCCCTGCTGCCTTGCGTGTTCGAACAGAGTCTAATGGAGGAGGAACTTCAACCATCTCAGAGGTCTGTTTTTTACACCCATTTCTCTCTCATTGCTATATCTGTACTTATGAGTACTATTTTTCTCATATGGGGATTTTATTTCTATCATCCCCAATATATCTTCAGCTCAGCTTTGAATACTTCGTTTTTTGTAGTGAACTTTGGTTGGTACTGGTATATACTCGCCTTGTATGCGCATAATTATTAATGACACATACGTCGTCTTTTAGGTTTCTGAGGTGTCTATGTTCATAAAAGGCTTATGAAATTCCTGCATCAATATTTATTGCATACCCTTTGTAAAGCTGCTATAATTCATCCTCTGTGCAGGTGTAATTCCAAGGACTTCACCAAACGGAGAGCAGTTCGTTATGTTTACCCCCTCTCCCACCTTCATCTGGGGAGTGCCGACTATATATAGCGGCCCTCGACCCCAACCCTAGAGGTAGAGGCGTTCGAGAGCCTAAAGGCCCTTGATCTCCTCTAAAACTATGCTTCATCTGTCATTATTGGTTTCTTACTTTAACATGTTGTTGCTCAACTTCTTGAATTAATACTTATTTTTAGGTGTAAACTTGCGACTTGATCACAAATTTGGTTTTTACATTTTGATATTTGGTTTCAATGAAAGATTTCGATCCTTCTATGGGTGATAGTAAGTCTTCCACCTTGGTATAATGTCATGTTTCAGTATGGTATTTCCATATTGGTTTGGCTTTGGCAGCATAGCTATGTGGTGAGGAGAGGGATCCCTGCAAACCCCCTATCTTGGTTCGATTCCAAGAGTCACCTTAGCACACAGTCAACGGAACGAAAGAGAAGGAAAGTATTTCATTATGATTATGTAGTCTCTAGTTGTAAGTGGCACTGATTCTTCTTATTACCATTGTAGCCTCTACTGTTCTATTGTGAAAGGGTGACCAAAAATGTGAGAAAACAAAAATATATATGCATCTTTCACATCGATTCATCAGCAATGTTTAAAGCGAGAAGCTAAATCATTTCAACTTTGCATTATGCCTTGACAATTATATTAAATTTCTTATCCTTTCCCTATCTTAAGCAGTGTACAGATTTGTTTCTCCACTATGCCTAGTGGTTCTTTTTTATATCTGTAATATTTATTCAACTTTCCAAAATTTCTGGAAATTGTGGTCTTATTTATAGCTTTTAGTTTATTTTAGGGATTTCTCAATTGGTGTTTTAAATTCCCACCAGTTACAAGCATTTATCTCTTCCATGGCAGGTTGGTAGGCTGTAGGTTTTCATAATTTCTACTTGGAGATTTTGGTCCTTACACTATGTTGTTATAATTTTTTGTCCCAATTGAAGTGAGTTCTTTTTTTCATTTATAAATCTTTCTTTGAATAGAAATTTTGGTTCTTCATTATTAAAGGCTGCAAGTCTCTATCCATGCCCATGTAGTCTGGGTATGCCTATGGTTATCATAATTTCTAGTGGGGGCTTGATTCCAGTTTTTGGTTCTTACACTGTTATAATTTTTTGTCCCAAGTGAAGTTTAATTCTTTTTTCTATTTATAAATCTTAATTTGAATAGGAATTTTGGTTTTTAATTTTTAGAGGTTGCAAGTCTCTATCAATACCATGTAGGCTAGGTATGCCTTAGGTTATCATAATTTCTATTTGAGCATGAGTTTGCAATTTTGTGTACAGCTCGCGAGTAGATTCTAAGGATGGGAACTTTTGGAATACTTCCAAAGAATCCCTTAACCCTTGTGGGGATAATAGGTAAAATATATCTTCTATGGTATAATAGGGGAAAGTATATATTTTATGGTTCAAGGGAGATGGAGAAAACGATCTATGCAACTTATTATTGCAAGACTTTACGACATTATCAATGGTAAAAAAAGCCAATATACAAGTCATTCTATGGTGGAGGTGCATATCTTTATGTAATCTTTTTCAATCACATATTAGCCCACGAGGCAAGAAAACTTTACCACTCTGTACTATGTATGCATTAGAGCTTTGAAATTTAGCCAGAATGGATTTATTAGCTATCACCAATACCCTTCACTCATCCATGAATAGCCCTGAATTTCTCTGCCCCGCTGTCTTTGAAGGGGTAGCTGTACCAACACAGGTAATTGGAGCTCATTGTAATACTCACCAGACTAAATGAGGGCATATTAGTCCTGTGAAATACATGACTGTATATTTTGTGTACATATGAGAAAATGTATCCGCAATGATGCAACACTGATGTATATTAACTCCATTAAATCTGGATGGAGATTTGACAAGAAATTGCAATATGCACACCCACCTACACTTATTTTGTTTTAGGCCTGGCCACTTTTTGCCTTTCTAAGCTCTTCAGATTTAAAAATATCCATAATTATGTTTAGTTAGATTGCTCATGAATGATGAAAGTAATTGTGTAGAGAAAAATGATATTTTATACCTCTGCTATGGTAAAATTAAAATATTGCATGCTTTCACATTTGAGACTGACTTTGAATGATTTTGAGAGAAAAATGATACTTTATACCTCTGTTATGGTAAAATTAAAATATTGCATGCTTTCACACTTGAGACTGACTTTAAATGATTTTGATTGGCTCTTTTAGGCTTTGTCAGTGGAGTACTTTGTGAGAAGATTCCAAGCTAAAGAGATTGTAACGGAAATGGAGGTTGTCTACCAGAACTATTTTTTTATACTATTCGATTTAGTATTTCTACCTTTGAGGTGGCCATTAATTTATATTTTCATGCAACTCAAACATGCCCAAAGCAGTTTATTGATTAACCGCTTTCTATTTTCTTTGAAATTTGTTTTGATGAATCCGAGACTTGGGTTTTACTGCAGGTTGAATATTACTTTCTTAATTGGCAGAAAGTAGATTATATCTGCACATTGTACGGTTGACGGGTTGGTGCTTCTGTCACTCGAGCCATGTCTTATCCAGATCCAGATCAATTTTCTCCAGATATGGCTAACAAACTGCTGCATAAGAAACTCTTTGGTTTGGTAATTGAACTCTCGCATAGTTTTTATTTTTAACTATATTGGACCTTGGTCTGAACCACAACTTATTAGAATTTACAATGAAAATCCGAGATGCTTTCCAATAAATTCTGAGATTATAAATTTTAGAAAATGAAAGGAGAATGGCAGATATTTAAAGATACACAAAGGCACATGACTTCTTTGATAAAGATCATAAAATGTTTATAAGTGGCAGTATGATTTATGACTAGCACACAAATATTAATTCTGGTTTCAAGATGTACTCTGTTGTATCTGTTTTTCTTACTTTTATCATGGCTTTGTAGGTTGTGGCTCGGGAGGGAGTGGCTGATAGGCACTGCTTTTCACATTGCATTCTTCATGTGTGGTGTGAAACTGAGAGAGCTGCAAAGCTTCTTGAAGCAGAATATTTAGGTATTGTTCATTATCTAGCCTCTATTAGTCAGAATAGATTTAGCCACAATGGTTAGGAAAATGGAATATCCATAGTCACGCTGTTTGTGTGGCCCATGAGTTAGGGTTTTGACATTTGGGGGACTACCCTTATTCAAGAAACCTTGGTGAAGCCTTTCAGGGTGTCTGTTTTGCTAAGTTATTCACATTGCTCCACAGCATGCATATAGTTTCAACTATTCAAGACATTTCTTTCTTGATTTATACATATTTGTTATTATCTGATTGCCTTGCAATTATTTGCGGTGGTCAGAGGTTTCTCAGGAATTAGAGATCGCAGATGATGTGATTATGGTGCTAACAGTTGCAGATGGATTGAATACTATTTGAACTGAGAAAAGAGCTTGGTATTAGTGTCTACATGAACATGATGAAACAAGGTTCCTACCAGTGCTCACATCTATTTATTGTATATAAACACCAACAAATTCAAATCTACAGGCTGCAGAGCTACAAAGAAATTGTCACTAGTATATCTCTAAATATGATCAGAAGCAGAAAGAAAAAAAATTATCATCCAATCTACTTCATAAGTTGCAAATTTATTATGATATGAGCCCTAATATTTTCAAATTAATGCACCTTCCACTGTGCATAACTGACACTAAGATCTTTCTCCAATAACGTGGGTAAAATATTTATGTAAAGGGCAGGTTGCATAATCAGATACCATCAATGATCAATTTTATTTCATTGGTTTCAGATGCACATTGAAAGAATTCCAATATAGGAAAAAAGTAATTATTATAACATGTAAAATTAAAATTTAATGTAATATTTCAAAATTATGTTAGTTTGATCACTATATTCATTTATAATAGTTAGCTTCCAAAGTACTTTTCCTTCAATACAATCAAAACCCAATTATTTCTTAACACAAGAAAGAAGTAATTATTAACTTGACAAGTCTTCAGCAAACTTATGTTATTTCACAGTTCCATGAATGACATGAAGATATTGAACCTTTCAATCTTGAACACAATGCCATCAATGCTGAATGTATTGGTGCGTACTAGAATTTGTTATGAAGACAGAGCATCTTTATATGGCCATGATTTATTGAATCATTTCTTTAGAATGGTTTACAAAGTTCTCTTATTAGGAAGTGATTAATGTGATGTGGACAGCAACATTAATTTGAGCATAAAGCACTGATAATATTTTGCAGAGTTGTTTTTGAAGTGGATCTTGATTATTGCCATCCATATCTTCCCTCAATACCATTTTCTCAAGGTGATGTCACGAAATTTTGTTTTGGAAAAACATTATATATCTATTTTTTTTAATTGAGAAACAAGCATATGCTTAACAGTGGTTCTAGAAGATATCATGTAAGAAATTTGTGTGGCAGATCAATTCACTATGTAAAAAATTTGTGTTGCAGATCAATTCACTATGTAAAAAATTTGTGTTGCAGATCAATTCACTATGAATATCATTCAATTTAAAATGAACGAGATGAATGAAATAATCATCAAAGTGCTTATGTTAGAAATTGTCTCCTCTTAAAGATTCCTATCTGTTATGTTAAAAATAGGTTATATATGTTGATAAAATGGTTGGAGTAAAAGGAAATGCTCATGGGCATATTTTCAATGAAGAGTATTGAAAACATTTTGGGATAGCATTAAAGATAGATAAATAGGTTAAAATGGGGGACACTAGGAAATAGAAAAAAAGTGAGAGTGTAACTGTACTGATGATTTTGTACTTTTAATTTACTATTGGAACGTTTCATGATCATATATTAAACAAAAAAATAATAATAATAATACATGAAAGTTACACAACAAAGTAGCCGATTGACTTTTAATTTAGATATATTGAAGTTTGTTTTAAATATAAACTTAACCATAGTTGCGACAGTTTAAGAATATGTACTTGATTTATTATGCATATCAGTGGTGTGTTGAAATTCTAGTGATAAACAGTATTTTGGACATATTGTAGTTTCAATTTTTATTATCTCTTACTTGATATCTCGAGCATTTTCATAGGTACACAATATAGTTCTTAATGTATTCCCACTAGAAACTACTTCCAAGTATCATGTCTATGCATTTTGCATTCTGCCCTGAAGATTTAAATATGAGGCCCTTGTTGTTTTCTCCATGAGCTTCACCTTATAATACATGGGTTGTTTATTTTGAAAGCATGATTATTAATGTAGATATCATTTATAATGTCCTTTTTGGTTGCATTCCTAATCTATTATTGGGGAATTTTTTTCTTGGAAACATATATTATTTTATTCAATCGGATTAATGAATAACTTGATGTACATATACATTGCCACTTTTTTTATGAGCATTGTAAAGTAGAGATCGTGTTGCCCGCCATGAATATGAGCACAATTGCAAGCAAGAAAAGAACATTGCAGAATCAGCTACAATTTTATATGTTGTATAATCTATTGTCTTGGGTTTTTATAGAGTACAATAATATATAAAACATATTCTAGACAAAAGGAAGCTTCCAAGGTAAGACGCGTATAATAAGCATTTATAACAAGGAATCTTCTAGAGAAAGGTAGATACAAAGAGATATATGCAAATAATAAGAATATAGAATATATCCCATGTGACTATGTCTCATCATATCTTCTCTTCTTAGAGGAATTGTCCCTAGATTTTATTGTAGATGTACAAAGTGTATGTAATGCGTTGTGATTGACCTTCAACTATCCTATTTAAAAATCTAGATTTAGAGAAGGTAAATCAAGTACAACCCATTGATACTTAATAAAATCGAGATATGACCAATTGACCTGTTAACTTAGCAAGTGGAGCCCCTGCAACACAATGTTAAGAGAAACAGTTTCAAAGCCTCTAGGGAATCAACACAATACGATAACACTAATTAGATCTCTAATTAGAAAGTAATCAAATATCGCAATCAAACAATGTAAGGGGATGGGTTAGAAACATATTAAAATGGGCAAGAAGCCATGGTAGGTAAATCGAGGCATAGGCTACTTAAGTTGTATAAATGAAAAGTTTAAATAATACTATAGCCACACTAAGTTTAAATGTAGAGATAATTTAAACAAAAAGATATATATTCATTAACCAAGAAATTATGCAACTTTTATCTATCAAAAGGAAAGAGTTAGGGTTAGAATATACTTATTTTGAACAAGTCCTATCGAGTCTCAATCTCTCCCTTGGCCAATGGTATTTTGTAATAGATTGTTGTGGTTGTAAGGATCTCAATGGTTGAATCAAACTCTACGCTAAAAGGACTCCTATTGCATCCAAGATTCTACAAGACGAATGTTTACCTCTAATACAAGATATAAGCAATAATTCCTCCAATGTAGACTTAGAGTAGAAGTGCAAGCAATAGTAATTGAAAATGAATGTTCTTCTCTATCGTATTGAAGTGGTGACTTGTATTATAGTGATGGATGACCCTAATTCCTCCCGAAGATTTGGCCGACAATATCAATATGCTCGATTTAGTCTTGAATGGATGGACTAACCTCAAACTAGGCCAGCTAGGCCAATCTAGTTGTGAAACATGCACCATAAAATTCAGAATTGCATCTATCTAATCGATGTAATTGGAATGGGATGAATAATTGTTAAAACTACATCGATCCAAGCAACAATAGGAAAATATAGATCTTGACATAGTTAGAGGATATCGAATGAAAGGAGATAGCTTAGGGGATCAAATTTGGAGAAACTGGAATAGATATGGGAATGATAGACAAACAACAATGTCTCTCACAAAACACCATCAGTCTACGCACCCCTTTCCCGATTCACCCTTTAAGGTGTGCACCCAAAGAGGTTGAAACTTGACAAGGTATTTCAAGAAAGAAAGCGTTAATAAATAATAAAGTTTAAAAATGTTGTCTGTACACATATGTCCCATCCGAAGTTCATCATATGACATCGGAGTGTAACATGGGATAATACATTGGGAAAGAACATAGCAACGCAATACTTGAGCCAAAAAAAAGTAGTAGAAAGTGGAAAGTAAGTGAAGGGAAATTAATTGTAAATATGTACCTTATGTTGTTGTTGAAAAGAAATGTGTGTCGATGAGGATAAGTGCCTAGTGTGCGGAGCAAAAAGCGACCCTAAAAATAACCAAAAAAAATTAAAGTTTTTACAAAAATATTCTGCTAACATTGAAAATTTCTCTATCGTACCATGATTCTAAGGCTTCTTTTAGTTTGTGAAAAAGCCTTGTGGAAAAAAAGCATGAGTAAAATATAAAATTTCTCACTAAATAACTGAAGGCTAAAAAAACAAAAAAACTACTATAAAATGGTAAATTATTATTGATGTTTGTATATATTATTTTTGGAAACCAGAGCTCTTGTGTATCTCTAGTGAGTTGAGAGAATATGACTCGCGCACAAGGAGGTGGACGATCTGGTGGATGTATTGCAGCAACAACCGGCATGGTAAAGGTACGGGGGTGCATTTAATTGTGAATTTTAGCATTTTGAAAAAAAATGGGCTAAATTAGGAAAAATAGGTGTCAAGGCAAATCTATGTAATAAAATTTGCCCTGCCAAGTGCAGGGTTAGAGTTAAAAAAAGGGCAGGAAATGGGTAGGAGACAACAAGTCAAAATATAGGTCAAGGGTATTTATTAATGCCTAGTGAAAAATCGCCATGTAGTTTGAATGATATTGGTCAAGTACATGTAGTTGGAAATTGAGGAAAATTAAAATTAGTCGATGCTAGCTAGACTGATAAATATAGTTGAAGTAGTTCTCGTTGATGTCATGTAACATGGTCGACATAGTTTAAAAATAGTAAAATGGTCGATGATGTGTGTTCTGACCGATGGTGTTAAAAATTACCTTGGTTGATGTAATTAAACACATGATTAATGACATATAAAAATTTGAATAGATTGTTGATGGCGTGTATGCAATCCTATGTAGCATATGAAAAGGTCAAATACAGTGGGCATGGCCAATATAGTTTGAATTTATAGATGGTAGATGTAGTTAGGAACATGGTCAATATAGTAGTTAATTTGAAAGAAAAAGTAATTATATATTTTTTAATGTCTAGTTTATTTCAGTTTTTGGATAGAGCCCCAATTTGTGTTATGTTAGTTGATATTTTACAAAGGCATCAGAGATTGTGAAGACTATTGGATATTATATGGTTCCCAGATTTATTGGAGTGGTTGCATGTAGTTGATTGAACACATTTGACAATGCTTGGATTCGGTGGTATTATGGAGATGCAGCAAATCCCACTTAATGTAGAGTTAGTCATCATGTTCTTAGGAGCATGGGAGAAAATGGCTAATGCTTTTCGATGGGTAGTGGATAAGGGTACCATCGAGGTGGGTATCACTTTGGATAATGTTCATGTGCTTTTAAGCTTACTTTTTATGGGTACACATATAGTGTGCAACACCCCAGATTCTTTTGATGAGAGGAAGGCGTTATCTATGTGGGCCATAGGGTCTGAGAGGTATGATGAGCAAGGGTTACATGTCAATTTGTTTGATGTATATATATCGACTGTTCTAGATATCTGAAAGGCAATTATTGTATTTATGACAACTCAAATTATTAGTTATAAGTCAGATGGCAGTGTCATTGTATATTATAAATGTGTGTCAATCTATGTTAGATCATGGTACATTATATGATTTAGGTTTAGTTATTTGGGTGTAGTTAGTGCACAATTTATACAATATTTTATCCAGAGGCCAACACAATATGGGACATGTTATTCTTTTGGATATTTAGATTTATGTGTGCTTCCCTATGTATAGATTGGTAGGGTTGCCGCATGTCGTAGATGATGCCCTTCCACAAGTGTAGAGATGGGTGTAGGATTACACTGTGTGACCTATTATAACCCAAATTTTCACCCTAGAGAAGTCAATCAGACCTTCTCAAATTTGGGATAACATGGAACTATCTCTAAATATAGGAAAATTGCTACAAGAGATAGATCTCTACATTATGGGCTAGCTCCCTTGATCTATGTATTAGGCTCTCAAATACACTAGGCTAATCACATATTGGGTTGAAAAGGGAAGAAAAAACATGAAAGTAACCTATACTAATGGAGGTGATACACCAAGGATATCTCCACAAACATACTTGAACTTGCACTATGAAGGCAGATTACTAAAACTGATCTCAACTCAAGGTTCTTCTAACAAAAGTGTTTCTACATGAAGATAGATCGTCATGCATTTATAAATGTGGATGAATAGAAGGTTTGATCTTAGGCACTACTGATCTTCTTCACACTTAAAATACACCTAACAATCACTTACACTTCATGAGACCTGTTAGAAGAAATATTACTTACACAATACATGCAAGAGCATAATGGAAGCAAGGAGAAACAATCATCACTTGTCATCCAAGTGGACTACTTGACATACTTAGGCAAAAATTTCAGAGACTAAACCAGCTTAAGAACTTTATTCAAAAGCTAAACAAGATGTTAAACTAGTAGGGCTCCGCAATCAAATTCTTATCTTTTCTAATGTTTCTCAATAGACACCTACTGGAAACTCAAGACATAGTCAATTGTATATTGTTCCTCAGAACTTCTCTTCACCTAATAAAAATTGTATTGGTTCTCAAACACCTCTTATCACCTTCATACAAAATTTGGGATAATATTATTAGTTAAATCTTGAGTTATCAGTCTTTTATGCTCAACAACCATGTTATAGGGTTTTATAGACATACAAGGACCCGAGAGCTAATAAATTATTGTTCGTGAATTTTAAATTTTTTTTTATGGATCTAACACTTTTAGTAAGTTATTAACAACCTGCTTCAACCTTTCCAAACCTTAAATGTAACTCATGCAACTTTCTACACATGTTTATAGTGACTGTAATAACTGTGAGTACACAAAAATAGTGTTTTAGAAGGTTTCTTCCACGTAGACCTCATATCAAATGCAAATTTACTTAAAATGGAATATAATCCTCTTTATCTATGTAAAAACAAGATGAATACCTTCAATGAATTCACCATAACTCTCTATTCTACAAGAAAACTGACTTTCCTTATGCACAATGCTCTTTTTCATACTGGCAAACTGTCAACAAAATTCTCTTTCATGTCTTAGCATTCAAGATTCACTATTATAATCATTAGAATATATGTAATAAGTATCAAAACACATTATAAAACACCTCTCCTATATGAAAAATACCTTTAAAACCAACAAGCTTCTTTTATTGATCACAAAACATAGTCTTATTTACAAAACACAGGCTTATAGGCCTTCTTCATCCTCTTCTAGCTCTCATCCTTCCCTGATTCGACCTTATATTGGTTTATTTACTTTATTCGACTCTACTCAAACTCAAATCTATGTGATAATAGGTATTTATTTGTCTTGGTCCTTATATAGACCCAAAAATCCCTCTCTTCACCCTTATCTCTAACTAACATGCTTCTTCCAATGAAGGATTAGTTTCTAAGTGAGACTTGAAATAGGATTTACATTTACAATAGGTGAAAACACCTCCACAACATGTAATTATACCTATTAGAACCATTCTCAATGATTTAAGTCCTTTACAATTTACCTCAATCCTTACAAACCTTCATGAGTAGTTCAAATTTTCAAATTCTTCAATTAGGAGGGAAAACTCAAACTATGATAGCTTAACCTACTCTAGAGCAAATGAAGTATCCAATGGATTCTTATTGACTCTTCAAGACCTTATAAGACACCCCTACATCATGAGCAACTACAAACTATGATATTTACATCATGAACATAAGCCACATCTTGATGGTCATGTATCAGACTCCCCTGGTGGGAAAATATTTGAGCTCCTACTCAAATAAGAGTTTATTCTTTTCCAATTTATGGTTACCATTTCACTGATTTCATGCTTTCTATCTTCTTTTTCTTGCTTGTCTCCATGCATCATGAGCATAATTGACTCATCCTTAATTTCATCTTGTTTGTTGAAGTCCAGTAGAAATAACTTCATCTTCTTGTCTTCACATTCTTCTATGCTTGCACATACAAAATGGTTGTCTTCAATGTACTCCTTTCATTTCACTTGGTACTAATTCCTCTCTTCTTGGTTTATCATCTTTTAAGTTAAGAGCTTCAATATCTCTAATTCAGCTACATTGATGTCTTCCTCATCTCCTATGAGGTCCAAATCCTCTAATCCTTGCATGATTTGCTACCACATCAACTCCTCTTCTATAGTATACTCTGTCATTTCTCCATTTGTAGCCTCATCTTCCTTTTCACAAGGTATTGAAACTTGTATTATACCCTATTGTTTAGCTTCATCTTGATTGAGTGTTAAATTATATACCTCCTTTTGATACATATCAAATTATACAAGCACTTTATGGGGTGCTTCAACTTTACTCTTTCCTTCTATGAGTCTATCCAATAATTCAATTATCTCTTTGTATAAAACATCTTCTTGAAAATCTACATTTTCATCATCAAAAGCAATATTAAAGATAGAAATTTGAGGCCATTGGGCCCCTTCAAGTGTTCCTTATTCATTTATGTCTTTATTAAGAAATTCTTATTCTTGAGAATCTTCTTCACCTAACATCTCTCCTTCCCCAGGATAGCAAATCTCCACCTCTTCATATTTTGTTGCCATGTCAATGCTCTTTTCAAGGTTAGCATGCTAGTCATGCTTCTCTTTTGCCACCAATATCTTGCCTTCTTTGGTGTCTTTTGACTTTAATCCCTCAAAGTGGGCTTCATCCCCATCTATCTTTTCACCTGCATACACGCATGCATATAAATCATTAAATTTAAAACTTTGAGGCTTGATTGCCTCTATCTTATTCTC
The DNA here is from genome assembly GCA_037957365.1 of Torreya grandis. Taxonomy (NCBI): domain Eukaryota; kingdom Viridiplantae; phylum Streptophyta; class Pinopsida; order Cupressales; family Taxaceae; genus Torreya; species Torreya grandis. Next base: position 788,292 of record JARHVA010001370.1, on the reverse strand, counting down.
GTTAAGTTGATTTGCTAACATCCTTAGTTGCCTTTTTAACTGACTAACTTTTAGCTACCTTTTCTTCTTGTCACTGATTTCTCTGAGAGGCCATTGAACTATTTTATTGATTCTTACAAAGAATCTATGCCTTTATTCCTCCAAGATCAACCTTATCTTACTTATCTCTCTCTCCATGTCTAACTCTCTTTTCTTAACATCTTATTTCTCCATATTCTCATGGCAAATTTTCTTTTATAAGCCCTTCATTATCTTTTCTCCCTCAAAAAGTTTGTTTCACCTTGCTCTCTTCTTATACCACACATAGGCTTTCTCTCTACACCTAGTCTTTTGGTATCACCTCTAGTCCTTTACCTTGGACTTTCTCTCTCATTGGAGCTTCTATGAGCTCTATATTCTTCACTTATCAACCTCACTGGGTTTTAGGGCTTGCCACTTAATCTCTTTTAAAATATTTTTGCCTCTCTAACCTTCAAGCTTTTTCAAACCTCTTCACTGTTCATCTGCAAAAACTGCAACCTTCATACACAAATTGATTAACTTTTAAGAGATTTTCTAATCTCTGATACCAAAAATTGATGACAATCTCAAACTTAAATTCTCATACCAAAAATCTATTATCAAACTATTAGGCTTAACTTGATACAATTTGTCTTATACTCACATTTAATACTAGTTTTAATCAAAAGTTATGACCAATCTTGATGTATCTCAACTATGTTAGTCTTCCCCTAGAAGAGGTATAATTTCACTATTTCCATTATATTCACCATGTCTACAATCTTAACTCAAACAAATATGTCTTTAATAATTATATCTTCTATATAGATTGTCTCTTTAAGATTGGTCTTCTCGAGATGATTTCATAAGATTACTCACTTTGTTCTTAAACCTTTACTAATGTTCTTAATCCCTTTCACAAGTCTGTCCATAACTCTCTTCTTAAGTCTTTATGTTATAGTCATGTCTCTCAATTACTTGAATCTATGTCATTTAATAAAAAGACACCTTCATTGGTCTAAAAACAGAGTATTCCTTTGAAGATCCTTTTTTCTAACACAACCAAATGTACATTATGAAATGAGGTTATAAGAATCTTATCAATGTTCTTTAATCAAACTTCTTAGACCATGAAGAATCCCAACCTCAAAATTCAAATGTCAGCAATTTTACCTTTATAGGCCTATTAAGCCTAATTATGTCTCTTTAAGGACTTGAAACAAATTTCCCTCTAACCTTGTTCTCTTCACTTGAATCACTTCACAATACCTATAAGATTCCTCATGCAATGATGTTAGACCTTTTACCAGTTCAAGACATAAATTAGCCCATCAGATTGACAATAAACTGCCATTTATCCTAACTCTGTTACAATATTTTGGTTTGTTGGTTTTGAGAAAGATGTCTCATTCTAGTTTTCTTCTAAATAATTCATTTAATGACCCTCTCATTTATTATAGGTTGCCTAGTATATTGATAAACCAATCTTAGAGTTATTAGTTTCTCAAGAGAATAACCCAAAGACAACTCTGCTTTATTAGGTATGTGTAGGCCTATTTGAGTCTCGTAACTAGCATTGGATCAACATCAATACCAAATGGCTTGAAATACATTACACACCATTGTATAATGATAAAATAGTATTGATACACCTTCATACAGGGTTTGAAGCCAAGAACAAAATGAAACAATCAAATTCTTACCTTTTTTGAGGTTTCTCAATAGACACCTACATGAAACTCAATACACAGATGATTATATATTATTCCTTAGAACTTATCTTCACCTAATAACACTTGGATTGGTTCTCAAACACCTCTTATCACCTTCATACAAATTTTGGACTAATTTTACCAATTAGATCTTGAGTTATTAGTCGTTTATGCTCAAGAACCTTGTTCTAGGGTTTTTACAAACATATAAGGCCCTGAGAGCTAATAAATGATTTTTCATGAAGTTTAAAACCAATTTGGTGAATATAACACTTATTAATTTCTTAACAACCTCCTTAAACCTTTCCAAACCTTAAATGGAACTCATGCAACTTTCTACATGTGTTTCTAGTGACTGTAATCATTGTGAATGCACAAAAACTTGTTTTTGAAGGTATATCCCATGTAGACCTTAGATCAAATGCAAATTTACTTCAAATGGAATATAATCCTCTTTATCTATGTAATCACAAGATTAATACCTTGAATGAAGCCACCATAAGTCTTTATTCTACAAGAAAACTGAGTTTCCTTATGCACAGTGCTCTTGTTCATATTGGCAGATTGTCAACATAATTCTCTTTCATGTCTTAACATTCAAGATTCACTATTAGAATCATTAAAATATATGTAATAAGGATTAAAAAAACATTAACAAACACATCTCCTATATGAAACATACCTTTAACACCAACAAGCTTCTTTTATTGATCATAGAACAAAGTCTTATTTACAAAACACAGGGCTATAGGCCTTCTTCACTCCTCTTCTAACACTCATCCTTCCCTGATTCAACCTTATACTAGTTTATTTACTTTATTGGAATCTAATCAAACTAATATCTATGTGATAATAAGTTTTTATTTGTACTGGTCTTGATATAGACCCAAAAATCCCTCTCTTCACCGTTATCTCTAACTAACATGCTTCTTCCAATGTAGGATTAGTTTATAGGTGAGACTTGAAATAGGATTTACATTTAAAATAGGTGAAAACACCTCCACAACATGTAACTAGCCCTATTAAATTATTCTCAATTATTTAAGTCCTTTACACTTTACCTCAATCCTTACAAACCTTCATGAGTAGTTCAAATTTTCAAATTTCTCAATTTGGAGGGAAAACTCAAACTATGCTAACTTATCCTACTCTAGAGCAAATGAAGCATCCAATGGCTTCTTATTGACTCTTCAAGACCTTCTAAGAAACCCCTACATCATGAGAAAGTATAAATTATAATATTTACATTGTGAACATAAGCTACATCCTAATGCTCCTGCATCACTGAGTCTTTTAAACTAGAGATAATACGAGACTTAAGTTGATTGTACCAATCTAGGGCATCACTTGAAAAGGTTTTGACTAGAAGTTTGGTAGTAGCAAAGGCATTTAATTTAATTCAATATTTGTAAAGGTTACCAAATGCTTTCAAATGCAAAGCAAGGTTAGTAGATCCATTATAAGTGATAGTAGGGTTGATACCTCGTATGTTAATGTTTGCAATTTGAGGCATTAGTGGCTCTTTTTGAAGATGCTTGATGGCTTTATTAATAAGTGGGGGTTGAAGACTAAAATTACCATGTGCATCTCTAAGCGGGGTGAGGGGAATTTGGATTTTACACTCCTCAATGAGGTTGTTGGGGATGACTTTGCAATTTCAAAAGTTGATTTTGCATTTGCATTATTCAAATTGGCATTATTAGTTTGAAAGGTATCCATTTGAATTATGTCTTGCAACAAGATTTGGTTAGTATTTAGAGTTTGTTGACTAATAGAAGTATCTTGAGATGCACTATTGGTAGCATTAACATGAGTAGTAATATGAGCACTTTGAGTAGGCCTACTAGAGGAAAGACATGTCATAGTAGTGGCTATACCAGGTATAGTAGAAGAGGAAGGAAGCGAAGAAGTCGTGTATTGTCTTGCCCCAAATCCTATCAAAAAGGTATGTGTAGGTGAAGGGTGACATCCTATGTGGGGTCCCATCATGAGGTTATAAATTACTATATGATCATTGCCCCTATGTAGAGGGTTTTCATTGATGAAAAGGATTATTTCAGTAGTGTATTCAAGATCATTCTCATCCTCAACCGTGGACATGTGGGAAGGATAGTTAAATGGGTCTAGAGGTTGGGAGGTAGAAAGTGAATTATAATATGTTGTTCTAGTAGTTACATGAATATTGCTTTTATTTTGGTTATTGAGAATATTAAAATGAAATTTAAGACTTTTATGAGAGTTAGATGAATCCATCATATCATGTTGTGTTATTTGTTTAGAATCGTCAAAAATATATTACATGATGGAGAGTTGAAGTGAAAATTTAATTGGGCTAGATACACTATAGAAAAAGTAAATGTATCGGCCAACTCAGTAAAACAAAGAATTAAAACTATATCTACATGATAATAGGTCTTTATTTGTATTGGTCTTGATATAGACCCAAAAATCCCTCTCTTCACCCTTATCTCTAACTAACATGCTTCTTCCAATGTAGGATTAGTTTATAGGTGAAACTTGAAATAGGATTTATAATTACAATAGGTGAAAACACCTCCACAACATGTAACTAGCCCTATTAAAATGATTCTCAATTATTTAAGTCCTTTATACTTTACCTCAATCCTTACAAACCTTCATGAATAGTTCAAATTTTCAAATTTTTCAATTTGGAGGGAAAACTCAAACTATGTTAACTTATTCTACTCTAGAGCAAATGAAGCATCCAATGGCTTCTTATTGACTCTTCAAGACCTTCTAAGACACACCCCTACATCATGAGCAAGTATAAACTATAATATTTACATTATGAACATAAGCCACATCCTAATGCTCCTACATTACTAAGTCTTTTAAACTAGAGATAATATGAGACTTAAGTTGATTGTACCAATCTATGGCATCACTTGAAAAGGTTTTGACTGGAAGTTTGGTAATAGCAAAGGCATTTAATTTAATCCAATATTTGTAAAGGTTACCAAATGCTTTCAAATTCAAAGCAAGGTCAATAGATCCATTATAAGCGATAGTAGGGTTGATACCTCTTATGTTTATGTTTGCAATTTGAGGGATTAGTGGCTCTTTTTGAAGATTCTTGATGACTTTATTGAGAAGTGGGGGTTGAAGAATAAAATTACTCTGTGCATCTCTAAGGGGGTGGGGGGGATTTGGATTTTACACTCTCCAATGAGGTTGTTGGGGATGACTTTGCAATTGCAAAAGTTGATTTTGCATTTGCATCATCTGATTGGCATTATTAATTTGAAAGGTATCCATTTGATTTATGTCTTGCAACAAGATTTGGTTAGTATTTAGAGTTTGTTGACTAATAGAAGTATCTAAGATACATTAGTGGTAGCATTAACGTGAATAGTAATATGAGCACTTTGAGTATGCCCACTAGAGGAAAGCCATGTCATAGTAGTGGCTATACCAAGCATAGTAGAAGAGAAAGGAAGAGAAGACGTCATTTATTGTCTTGCCCCAAAACCTAGTAAAAGGGTATGTGTAAGTGAAGGGTGACATCTTATGTGGGGTCCCATTATGAGGTTATAAATCATTGTATGATCCTTACCCCTATGTAGAGGGTTTTTATTCATAAAAAAATTATTTCGATAATGTATTCAAGATCACTCTCATCCTCAACCATAGGCATGTGGGAAGGATAGTTGAAAGGATCTAGAGGTTGGGAGGTAGAAAGTGAATTATAATATGTTGTTCTAGTAGTTACATGACTATTGCTTTTATTTTGGTTATTGAGAATATTAAAATGAAATTTAGGACTTTTATGGGAGTTAGTCAAATCCATCATATCGTGTTATGTTATTTGTTTAGAATCATCAAAGATATATTGCATGATGGAGAGTTGAAGTGAATGTATCGACCAACTCAGTAAAGCAGAGAATTAAAACTATATCGAACAATTCATTGTAATTAGATCATTTGATATACAGATTGTATTGAATAGTGCAATGTAGTCTTCGGATAAAGTCAAACCATAATCTAGAAGTAAGCTTTATCGAGTTGTTCAATACAGTTACATAGACGGGAAATGAAAAATAAATTGTGTAGCGCTGGTCAATATAGTTTGTTCAAAGAAGATTGGAAATGATGGTAAACAAATTGAATCGAGTTGTTCGATACAATCTAGAGGATAAAGTCTGAGGAAACTATGTTTCAACTGAAATGTGTTGAGTTGGCTGATACAATTTAACATGGAGAGAGTTAAGATATAGGGAAATAGATTGTGTTGAGTTAGTTGATATTGTCAAAGATGCAAACAATAGACATTGTATGGATCTAGTCAATATAGGAGACTATATCGAGTTAGTTGATGCAATCTATAAACATAGGTAATTATATTGACGTTGGATGATGTAGTTACAACACAACACAAAATTATATTGACATTGGACGATGCATTCGGTAATACAAAATATAATAGCAAGTAGCAAATTAAAAGCTAATTATTTTTGCTAATGATTTTTGTGATATGAAGATTAGGCAAATGTACTAATATATTTGACTGATTTGTAGGCTTTCCTAGATACTAGCTCATCCGTTGGATAATGTTGAACCAGTGTTTCAGAGCATTAACTATAAAGGAAGTACCATGCTCATAGCCTACTAAACCAAGTATCGAGGGTAAGCTAAGTAACTTCTCAGTGCTAATAGCTAACTGATACACTACATAATTAGAGGGATGGATGGTTTCCTAGAGTTCAATAAAAAGAGAATCTTAGGTATTTATGATATATCATGAAGTTTGTGGAAACTAAAATCCATATTTAGCTATGCATTATAGCTATGAGTAATGGAAAAAGCCCTTCATGACACAAAGTTTGTGAATATCTACAATGATTGTAAACAAAGCAACGTGTAGTCTTTCATGATGGTAGCTAAGTAGTTTGAAAACTATCAGAATACAGTTTCTAATGAAAAACCAAACAAATATAAAATATAGTTCAAAAATCAATATCAAAAACTATTTTTTCGTGTTTAGTGGATTGAAATAAAGAGGCAGTCAACTTAAAATGAAAAGTATGGTTAGATTTTGAAAGGAAAAACTAATTTGTCTTGCTTATGCTTGAAAATAAAACAAACGGAACTATATTGGCACTAGTCAATGTAGTACAAACAATACATAAACTATATCAAGTAGATCGATACAGTTTGTGTAAAACATGATTACAGATAAAGATATATAACTAAATCAAGCAAGTCAATACAATTTATTAGAAATAAATGAAATAAAAAACTAAGTCAAACAATTCGATGCAGTTTACTGAAAGTAAATAACAATATATAACTAAATCGAACAGATCGATAGTGTTTGCTGAAAATAATTTAAATAAAAGTAAAAATGTAAATATAGAGTGAAATCAGACTGATCAATCTAATTAACTGGAAATAATTTAAACATAAGTAGAAATGTAAACACATAACTAAATCAAACCGCTCAATCTAGTTGATTGGAAATTGGGTTGATGATTTCTAAAGATGAAACTATAGAGCTTTGTTAATCAGATCGATATAGTTGACTGAAAATGTTAGTCTAAGATGAAACTATATCATCTTGTTCAATCTATTTTCCTAGATAGATGGTTAAACATAACTACTTCGACTGGGTCGATATAGTTGGTTGGATAAAATAAGAAATAGATCTAAAGGTGAATTTGTGTCGTGCTCGCTAAAACAATTCACTAGAAAAAATACAGATGAAACTATGGCACATTGTTCACTATAGTTTTATATTGAGATCGAGCTATATCAACTTGCTCGATGTAGTCCATTGGTAGAGAAATTAAACATAACTAGATCAAATTATTCGATATGGTTCATAGCGAAGGTGAAAACAGTGATTAGTTCACTTTGGGTTCACAAGAATGTATGCAATGAGCTATGATTGACCTTCAAATATCATATCTAAAAATTTGGATTCAGAGAAGGTAAATCAAGTAAAGCTCACTGATACTTAATGAAATCGGGATATGACCAATAGATCCACTAAACGTAGCAAGAGAAGCACCTACAACACAATGTCAAGAGAAATGGTTCCAAAGCCTCTAGACAATCAACACAATGCAATAGCCCTAACTAGGTCTCTAGTTAGAAAGAAATCAAATATCGCAATCAAGCAATGTAAGGGGATGGGTTAGAAACATATTAAAATGAGCAATGAGCCATGGTAGGCAAATGAGGGCATAAACTACCTAAAGTGTATAAATGGAAAGTTTGAATAATCTTATAGTCACACTAAGTTTAAGTTTAGAGATAATTCAAACAAAGAGATATACATTCATTAACTAAGAAATTGTGCAACTTTTATATATCAAAAGGAAAGAGCTAGGGTTATAATATACATACCTTGAACAAAATTTGTCGAGCCTCAATATTTCCCTCGACCAATGGTGCTTTGCAAACTATTGTTGTCATTTTAAAGATCTCAATCGCCGACTCAAGTTCTAGGTTAAAAGGACTCCTATTGCATCCAAGATTCCACAAGACAAATTTTTCCCTCTAAGACAAGATCTAAGCAATAACTCCTCCAAATGTAGACCTAGGGAAAAAATATGAGTAATAGTATTTAAAAATGAATGTTCCTCTCTGTTGGATTGAAGTGGTGACTTGTATTTATAGAGATGGATGACCTTAATCCTTCTCGAAGATTTAGCTGGCAATATCGACCAACTCGATTTAGTCCTGAACGGGTCGACTAACCTCAAACTAGGTCAGTCTAGCCGACCTAGTTGCCAAGTGTGCGCCAAAAAGTTAAGAACTACATCAATCTGATCAATGTAGTTGGGATGGGACAGATAATAGTTAGTATTGCATTGATCTTGCCGACATAGTAGAAAAATATAGGTCTTGATATAGTTAAAGGATACTAGATGGAAGGAAATAACTTATGGGATCAAATTTTGGGACGCTGGAAGGGATATGGGAATGGTAGATAAACAACATCTCTCGCAAAGCACCATCAATCTGCCCACCCATTTCATGGTGCACCCTTTAAGATGTGCACTCAGAGAAATTAAAACTTGACAAGTTGCTACAAAAGAGAAAGCATCAGCAAATGATAACGTTTGAAAATATTGTGTATACAGAAAGCACTGCTCAAATTATCATTGGGATGTCCACTTAGCTTGAGTTTGCAAGGATCCTTCCCAACCACATAAAGGTAATATAGAGAGTGTTGAGTGGTGCATGTGTGGACATTAAGAAAAGTATCTTCATCTAAAGGACGTTGGAACATCTGGGATGGTATCCTAGGATGAGATATAACAACCTCTTCCTCCAAATGTAGTGGCTTATAAAGCTTAATTTTGCTCACATTCACAACATCATGTACGCCAAGTTGAGAAGGAAGATATATATATATATATAGAAAGCATTCTCTTCAATGTATTGCATAATAATATAAGGCCCATACTGAATAGGTTGGAGCTTATGATGCTACTGAGATCTAAATCTTTGCATGTTTGAGTGGAGCGAAACTTTGTCACCAACCTGAAAATGGGAAGAATCTATATGTTGATCATTAAGCTCTTTGTAAGTTTCTTTAGTCTTAAATAGAGTATCATGAACCTATGGATTTTAGCCAAATGTTGGACCAAAGAAGACACCTTATCTTTCTCTTTTCGTTGATGACTTGAAATTGTGGAGAGAGCTATTGGAATTTTACAGGGAGCAAGGGAGCAAGGGGTTGATACCAGTAGCAAACCTCAAATGGAGAATTTCCTACAGTTACATGCATGGATCTATTGTAACTATGTTGCAACACATGGGAAAAAGTGTCCCACTACTTATTTTGGTGATGATATATGCATAAAGCATGAACCATGGAGTGTTGACCCCCAAACTTGGTTAAGTCCCAAAAACCAATGCGCACTCACGCGCATCCAACAAAGGAAAATCAACACCAATAGACGAGGAATGGAGCACACAATCCAAACCAATACCCTGCACGCGCACCCAAAAACATACCAGCAAGATTGACGAATGCCATCTGAAACCATGTCGACATGTGCTAAATGACAAAACCGCAGGATCCAAGGAAGCAACCACGTGGATCCAAGAACTATAGCCGAAATTACAAGGGAAAATCATGGAAGTGATGGCCAACAAGGGATCATGTCAGACAATCATGAAGCGACGACAAAAAATGGCGAGTTCGTTGACCTCGAGCCAAGCTAGCATCGAATGGGGAAGAGAGACAAACACATTAATTGTTGGTATTTGCAATTGATCCATCCCGCCAAAAAGATCCCTTGAAGGAGGATAAACAGAGAGAGAGAAAGAGAGAGGAGGGAAAAAGAAGAGATGACGTGTGTGTTGGTTGAGAATAAGAGTTTCCTTGAGAAGAACCACCTCTATAGTGTATTAGGCATGGAGTTGATTGTTAATAAGAAGTAACATTAGTTTATAGTATTCTAGAGGATGTAAAGCGATTGTTTGTAAGATCAGGAAGCCATGTATGAGCAAGCCGCACCTTAAGTTGAACTAGATTTTATTGAGTCACATGGTGTTAACTATGTGATTGGGACTTTAGTTGTCGTATAATGTTTTGAGTTTTCTGTTTCAATTAATGAGCGAAAATATTTGTTAATGGGTTGTAGTCCAACGGTGAAGATGATGGTGTAAAAGGAGGTACAAAACCTAGGAGATACAAAAAAGGGATGAGGTCGGGATCGTCCCTTGAGCAAATTTGGTGAAATGGATACCCCTCAATGCTTGGCACTAAGTCAAAGAAGCATTTTGTACACCTAATCCATGTAAAAAGCAAGGTTTCAATCAAATATATATATATATATATATGGCCAAGTACAAAGGAGTTTCCAAGCCAACACGTGAACCTAAATGGCCTAAGATGAATCCCATCTTACACAACTAACCTTGACCTACCCCAGTTTCACTCTCTCTGTCTCAAGTGAGTGCACAAGGTTCCCACCTTGTGTGATATACCAGCGTAGGAGTTATTTCCATAAATGTTGCAAGGCGTGAATGCCCTAATGTGCTCGGGGCTTGCATGCTAAACTTATGACGAGTAGTTAAATTATTTGACTTGACTCCTAGTTTGTGGATGAAAGGATGTAGAAAATATCCACTGACAACGTAAAAGCTTCCACAAATTTTTCGAAGAGTGAATAAGAAATGGAATCGCGATTAAAACCAATAGTGAGTGGGAAGCCAAAAGTGACACCATATACGCTGGGAAAACAACTCAGTAGCTTTGGAAGCATTTACAGTTTTGTTAGATGGAATAAAAAAATGACCATCTTTGAAAACCTACATGCAACAACAAAAACACAATCATGCTTCCTAAAAGCAGTGGGAAATCCACCAATAAAATCCACAGAGATGGATTCCCAAGTCCTTGAGGGAATAGGAGGTGGCTGATATAAACCAAGCTTTTTTTTTGAAGGATCAAATTGGCTGCGTAATGAACGCCTTCTGATAGTGTTCTACATTCTTCAACATATAAGGCCTATACAAATATCTTTGTAAATATTAAAAAGTATTCAACATGCCAAAACGCCCATCATATGATGAAGAGGGAGCCTATTTAATGAGTAAAAGGTGCAATAAAACAAAACAAAAAAACTGGAAAGGTGGTCTTAAACAGCTGCCAACGGAGCAACAATTATCCTAGTATCACTAAACACAGTATTAAACTACAAACAACCGGCCAAGTAAACACTGACGCAATATAATATTATAAAACCAGACACGAACAAATGTATCAAACTAGGAAGATCAACAGCAAACCAAAGCACATCAAACGGTGTCACTTTCAACATTTCTCACCACATCCTCAGGTCCTTTGTGTTTCTCCTCATAACTAGGTCCCAAACTGCTCTATTTTCTGATCCATTTCAATCAAACCTGCATGTACCGTACACCTCCAACTTCAAGGAGCTGTCTTCTGCAACTGACTGACTATGTGACTCATCTTGAGTTCTTGAACCTGTTCAAACAGCTTGTCGTTTCCACTCCTACCTCTTTCTCAATAAACCCCTGGAGCTTTAACAAAATACTGTTGAGATTATTCTCAATAAATTGCTCCATTTCGGAAGCAAGTATATCACCATACCCGTCAACAGGCAACATATGTTCAGCCAAAGCAGATTGAGAAGAGCTAGTGGTTTGCATATAGGTAAAATGTCTTTACCAAATGAGGGTGTTTGTATACTTTACCATCCTTCTGAATCTTATATGTTGCAGCCCATCATGAATGGCATGCCAATCACACTTGTAAGGACACCCAAGAAGTAGTTCAGAACAGCCTAGTCGAGCGATAGGTCACGTTGAACTATATCTTTAGAGGGCCCAATAGCAAAGGTGGTTGCAGATTGCTGGTGTAACAAGGTTGGATTCGTAGTATCATTGACCCAACCCAAATGATAGGGCTTAGAGAGGGTTGTATTGGATAGAAGCAAATCTGCAACCAATTTCTGAATCACTAGGTTTTTCTGACTGCCAGTATCAATAATGAGGAAGCTGCAAAACAAACCGATCCTTTACCTGGCAATTTTGGGTGAAGAGTGCTTCATGTGGAATTAATGAATAATCTCTTATCATCAAGGTAAGTTGTGGATCTGGAGAAACTATATTCTCAACTGCAATCTCTTCATCTTCTATTTCAGGTTCTTGCTCAGTGAGGAGAGCCTTGGACTCTTTGACCTGGACAACTCTACATTCTTTAGTAGAACGGTTGTATCTCATATGGTACTTGCTATACTTCTTCCCATTCCCAATAGATAAAGAAAGCTGGCTTGAACCGTTGGACTGTCCAATGGGCTGAGTTTTAGGAGTCACAGGATTTGCAAAAGAAGAAGCAGGACTAGTGGAACCTTTCTTTGAAACTTAGATCACAATTTAGCTTCAACGGAAATGGCATTTTTAAAGAAAACCACAAGTAAATTGATGAATGGATATGTTCAGCTGATTACAAGCATGGTACTTGTTCCTAACAGCGGATAGTAGTAGTTTTCACTCTTAAATAAGTTAAAGAAAACCACAAGTAAATTGATACATTGTTTCTTCAAACCTAGGATAATATGGACCCTTTGTTTCTGTTTTACTTGAACTTTCTATTGTTAACTGTTGTATCCTTGAGTCCCATTGACCTACTTTTGGTCATCTGTGGACATTAATATAATTTCTTTCTTTCTTTCTTTCCTTTCCCTCCCCAAATTGCAGATTCTCCTATCAACAAAAAAATTACAGGGCGACCATATCCACAAAGAAATTACAGGGCGACCAAATCCACAAAGCACATAGGCATATGCTAGTATTACAGAGGGTTGCTAACACAACAACTTCTTGATGGAGCAATGTTAATATAAGTAATACTAATAGTATCAGAAATGCTAGTGCGGCATGGTCTATCAGTAAGGTGAAGAAATTTTGGTGATGCTGACCCAGGTTTAAGCCCCACAAGGTTATGTCCTCGCATCCTGTTGATGCAGCTGCCAATAGGCGGGCTACAGTTTCCTGGGGATCTCTGGGTTCAATGAGTTTCCAGATTTACCCACCCAAAAAAAACTTGAGTGACACCAGGAAGCTTGCGACTTGGCAAAGCTTACATTTAATTGCTTTTATAGAAAGTCGAGCTTTGTATAAACCCCAGAAATGCATTTCTGTGTAACCCATATATCAAATGTTCTATTCATCCATCATTTATTTGAAATATTCACAGTTTAGAGCATAGTGGCTTCTTTTCCTTAATGTACAAAGCATGTTAATTGTCTCTTCAGTACATTTGTTTTTCCTTAGATTGGGTATCCTTCATTGTGCATCTGAAACCAATGCAACCTGCCGTTAAAATACAAGTCTTACCCACCTTCCTGGAGAAAGTGCCCACTTTCAGATATGCACAATGGAATCTACATAAATTTCAAAATAATGTGACTCATATCATAATAATTTTGCAAAGTATTTAGTATATTGGATTACAAATATTTATCCAATCCTGATTATACATACAGATATCCTATGTACAATTTCTTCGTAGATTCTCAACATGTGCATTCGGAATGTATGTAGTTATATACAATAAATAGACGAGCATTGACTGGAACCTTATTTCATCATGTGATCAGTTGACACTAACACCCATCTGTTTTTCTCAGTTCAAACAATACTCATAAAATATGGGCTTCGCGTGTAGTCCATCAGCAACTGTTAGCACCATAATGACATCATCCATAACCTCCAATTCTTGAGAAACCTCTGAGCACCATGAAAAAATCAGAAGCAATCAGATAATAATCATTTGTAAAACAAGGAGGCAATGGCTCGAATAGTTGAACCTATATACATGGTGTGGAGTAATGTGAATAGGCATAGCAAAACAGACCCTCAAAAAAGCTTCTGCAAGGTATTCAGACCTAGTTTCCTGAAAGGGTTAGTCCCTTAATTCTCAGAATCCTAATTCATGGGCCACACAAAAAGAATGACAATATGAATCTTGAACACGGCATAGTGATAGAAATGATAAAATTCCTGTTCCTAACCATCCACAATAAATCCATTCTGGCTATCGGAGGCTTAGATAATGAACAATACCTGCATATTCTGCTTGAAGAAGCTTTGCAGTTTTCTCTGTTTCACACCAGACATGAAGAATGCATTGAGAAAAGCAGTGCCTATCAGCCACTCCATCTCTGGCCACAACCTTCAAAGCCATGGCAAAAGTAAAAATAACATATACAACAGATTATCTTGAACCAGAATTAACACTTGTGTGCTTGGCACAAATCACACGTATCTTTGATCTTGCTAGAAACAGGATACATGAAATGAAATTGAAACAGATTCAAACTGAGAAACATTTTAGGGCTTTTTTAATAAATAGTATTAACTATCATCATTCAAAAAAAAAATTACAAATCATTTGAATTTCTTCAGTTAAAGTGATATATCATAATCAGATTCTAGTCCAGGACTTTTATTAAACAAGTAGACTATTTTAACTCATTGGGGTGGAAGAAAAATCTCACATAAGACTTTCATAAGCAAATAGAGGATACCAAAAAGAAATCTATCAAGTAGAAAATCCATGGAACAGCCCAAGAGGAGACTAATTGAAAAGAAGTCCATCTTGATGGAGAGCTCAGGGTGACTGATAAAAATAAAATTATTATGAGGAGATGTTGAAATGGTAAGTGGATATGGGAATGATATATTTCTTTTGCTAGACTTTATTGGAAAACATCTCATTCTCATTGTGAATTTCGAAAATTCGTGCTTCTGACCAAGGTGCAATATAAAAAAACATATACAAGAGTTCAATTACCAGACCAAATAGCTTCTTATGAAGCAGTCTGTTAGCCATATCTGGAGAGAACTGATCTGGATCTGGATAAGACATGGCTCGAGTGACAGAAACACCAACTCGTTGACCATACAATGTGCAGATATAATCTACTTTCTTCCAATTAAGATGGCAATATTCAACCTGCAGTAAGATAGATGGATCAGATCCATTAAACAAAATGTCAACTATATAGGAAGTAGCAAATCTATAAAATACAGTGGGTATGTCTGAATTGCATGAAATTCAAAATTGATCAGCAGCTGGCTTACTTAAAGGTACTCAATTGGGATATACAAAATCAAGTGCTAGAAAAAAAAATTACGGTTATGGCAGACAACCTCCATTTCCGTTACAATCTCTTTGGCTTGGAATCTTCTCACAAAGTACTCCACTGACAAAGCCTAAAAACCAACCACAATCATTCCAAGTTAGTCTGAAATATGCAAGCAAAAAAAAAGCCACTATTACAGATGTAAATACGTCCTGTTTCCCAACATAATCAGTTTTATACGTTATCTAACAAAATCACAAATCAGTCTGAGATGGATTAAAAATGGCCATCACTGGTCAAAGGTGTGGTTTTTTAACTAAACAAGCTCAGAAGGATTGAAAATGGTGAGGCCTAAACCAATCTAGGGGTGGGTGGGTGAATATGCATATTCGAAACTTCTGTCAGGTCTCCTGTCAAATTTAATGTTGTTCTAGTACAGCAATGTTACATCATTGCATATATATTTTATCATATATGTATTACTAAATATGAAACTTGGATTTCAAGCCAGATATACACTCACAAATTCTGTTGAGTATTACATTGAGCCCCAATTACTTGTAACAGCATAGCTTTCCCTAGAAAGGGACGGGCTACAAAAGTCGGGGATTTTATTTAGCTGCTGTTAATATAAAGGAAATGGATTATTGAGGGGACTTGGTAATAACTAAATTACTAATAAATCTTTACAGACTATATTACATTTAATTTTCATTGACTTTTCAGGTTCTAACATGTACAGACTGGTATAAGTTCCTGCCTTGCGGGCTAGTGTATGACTGAAATAGCTTATGTATATATACATACACATCTCCACCATAAAATAAGTCGAATCCTGTCTTCTTTGCACTTTTGATATGCATTAAAACTTGGAATAAGGAGTTACATTAAATCACTATGTCAGTCTCCCTTGAACCATAGACTCTAATCCCACGATACATGCATGAAAGTTTAGATATTCTTTCGAAATAAAATTCTAAAAGTACCTAGCTCTAAAAGTTACACGCACGGTGTACCCAAAACTTCAAACTCAAGCTCAAATAGAAACTATGATAACCCATAGGGCTACCATGTGATAGCTAAGACTTGCAAGTTCTGAAAATGTAGGGCCAAAATTGCAACTCAAAGCACAAGTTATAAATGGAAAGAGAGAAGAACCAAACTAAAGTCGAGACCAAGATCTATAAAATCACAATGTAAGAACCAAAAGGTCCAATCAAGAGCAGTGGGAATTATGATAATATACAGCCTACAGAAGTTAACCACCCACCATGGATGAGCTAAAAGCTTGTAAATGATAGAAATCAAAACACCAATTGAAAAACAGCACAAAGTAGACTAAAACTGTAAACAAGACCAGAATTAACAAATAATGAGGTAGTTAAGATTGCAAACATTATAAACAACTGGCAGGAACAGGTGAGACAGATCTGTAGACTTCAAAAATTATGCATCAACATAAGGAGAGGATAAGCTTTTTTACATTACGGTCAAGGCATAGCACAAACTTGAAATGTTTTACCTTTTAGTTTTGAATATTTCTGACGAAGTAATGTGAGAGATCCAAAAATTTCTTTGTTTTCTAGCATATCTATTATCAGGTCACCCACTCACAACAAAACAGTATAGGGTCATAAGCTATAATGGTAACGTGGAGGATCAGCATCAATTTTATCCATAGATGATATAATTATAATCAAAACTTTTCCTTTTCTTTTGCTTTTTCACCCTATACTAAGGCGACACTCGGAATCGAACCGAGGTAGAGGGTTTACAGTACCCTGCCTTACCACTTGGCTATGTCGCCGAACCAAACCAATATGGATATGCCATACTGAAGCATAACAACCAGAAATGAACCGAGGCAAAAGACTTACTAGCCACCCATGGTAAGACAAAAATATTTCATTCAAACAAAATACCAAATTTTAAAAACCAAAACTCTGATAAGCCCCAAGAATAAGCCACAAAATAATTACCGATTCCCACAGCCAGGGCACAATATACAAAGATAAGAAACCAATTAGGAAAGATGAAGCGTAGATTATGTAAACTCAAATAAGTTAAGAACTAAGCATCGGCATGGTAAGATCTAAATAATTTTAATGTGACAGCCAAGGCAAGCCAGAAGCTTCTCCAATAGGGAATTTACTCCTGCTATGTTTTTTTATGAGACTCGTGTCAGTCATGCTGAGAAGTCTTAAGCAAATTGTAATTATTTGTGCTCAGCAGTGTGCTAAATACACAGAAAAACATGGAACAAAGACTATGGATATTTTTAGGCATATATTACAATTAGGCTATTTGAAATATTAACTTCTAGCATCTCTCTCTTTTAAGTGGAAAGTACGATCTTTCAAGAGTACCTCAGCCATACAAATAATTGAGCACTTATTGTAAGAGAATTAAGTTTTCTTCTAGTTTTTTTTATTATATGGTAAAGGTGGGTTTTAGAAGGGCCCAAATCCTTTCACAACGGAAATAAACTAGATATAGCAAATATCCCATATTTTAAACCACAAAAACTCATTATGAGGAAAAAAGTCCAAAGCTTACAAAAGGTTGAAAGCTGACAACAAACCAGCAGCAACACAAAAATAAAAGCAAAAACACCAAACAAGGATTACCAATGGGACCAAGATAGGTCTTTTGGTGTCTCAGCCGCCTCCCATTCACCTTTATGTTCTAGTTTGTATAATTGATTGTTACAACTTAAAAACAAATATGATGGCTGTCATTTCAATTCTTGTGTGTCTTCTATTTTCTGTGCTAATCTTGTGACTTTCCGACTAAAGCAATTACTCGGTAGAATATATTCTGGTTTCATAAATGTTTTATTATGCTGCATGTAGCTGAGCCATTAGGATGTGGTTCTGTTGTTTGTAACATTGATTTTTTGGGGCTTTTTAGGCGTTGCAGCCAGCACTGCTTAAAGATATGATATCTTTATCGGATTTGTTTATAACAGGACAGTAGTTCAGATTATTTCCTAGTGGTCAGCCCAGCAATCATATGTCTAGCACACTTGGAGGCCATTCAGGCTGATCTTTATGGATCAACAACATTTGGCAATTTGAATTGGAGAATCTCCATCTCTTCAAAAATAGTTTGAAGACTGTCAAAGTAATATTGATCACTTGGCTAAAATTATTAAAGATCGTAGCAAATCCTATTGATCTGGGTTTGTTTCTTGTAAAATAAGGTAGATCTGTTAAAGCTTTGCATTCTGGTTATGTGGTCTCCAAAATTTATGTGCAATTCTAATGCCTTTAACATTTTGTTGTAGAACTAATAAAGATCTTGAGAGCCGAGTAAAATTTGCAAAATCTACTAGAATGTATTCTCTGTTTAAATCCTTGCAAAATTATCGTCTTTCATGTTTTCAAGACTTAGTTGCACCTAAGAAGATACTAAAACAAATAGTTAGATCCTAAAATATCCCTGACAGAATCCTTTCCCAATTGACCCTTCCATGATACACTAATATATACATATGGTTCCACATACAAAGGTCAATAGATCCCACTCCGAAGCAAACTGATGCATAATCACGACGAGTGTATGCTAGTACCAACTAAAGTTTCGATGCAAAGAACTATTCCAGCCCTGAAGCTGAGAATGAAATAGATCATATTAAAGTGGACTAATGACCAAAACAGGCCATTGGGATTTTAAAAAATAAGCAAAAAAAAATAGGGACAGGATACACATATACAATGAGTTCATACCAGGACCAACCAAAGTTCCCAAGAAAAATAACTTTGCATCCGAGGCTATAAATAAATAAAATATATAATCATGGGCTATTGATTAGAACAGGCTAATGGAATTCAAAATTTTAACCTACAGAGTCCTGATGCGTTCAATGAGTATATCCTAGTACCAATTAAAGTCTAAGAGGAGAAAACAATTTCACTCCTGAAGCTGAAAGGAAAGAAAACACTGTTAGGAAACTAGATACTTCGCAACAACAAATAACCAATAAACAAAATACAAAATTGCAATAACAAAGATAATTCAACTAAACATGCACAAGACAAAACCCCAGAATTACGAGGTAAAACCTTAGCAGAACTAAAGGAAACATCCATGGTGCAAGATATCAAGGTTTATTAACTCAAGATGAACAGATTACAAACAAACTCATCATAGATTACATGCGAACTCCACAAAGATAAATACACCTAATTGGCAAAGCACCGTTAGGATTCCTCCTCCTAAAAATAGAGTGGAAAAATGCCATTAGGACTTTCCTTCCTACAAATAGAATTCGGTAGAATTCCTCTTTTTAGAAACAGGGGTTTTTTGCTTCAGGGGTGTTGCCCCCGAACCCCTGCCAAAGGGGGCTCCATAAAGTGTCACCGCCCTCCTAGATCCTTTTGCAACAATAGTGAGGGGCATTGTCTGCCCAACCACCCCTTGAAGAGTGAGCTACAAACTATGTCGCAAAGGAATCCAACATTTAACTTTGTTGTCACATATCTAACAAATACAAACAGTCATGATGCATATATATAACTCAGTATAGAGAAAGAAGTGGAAAATCATGATGAGCAAACACTAGATCATGATGCATTACAATAAGTATATCCTAGTACAATTAAAGTTTAAAGAGGAAAAAACAATTTTCCTCCTGAAGCTGAAAGGAAAGAAAAATAGGGTCATGATGCATGTACACAACTCAATATAGAAAAAGAAGGGAAACAGGGTCATGATGCATATGCACAACTCAATATTGAGAAAGAAGGGGAAAAGGCATAATGAGCAAACATAGATCACGATGCATACCCACAATGAGTATATAGTATTAGTAATTTTTAACATGATGAATCCTGAAATCTTTATTCTAAACACACAGCATCATGGAAACCTGCAAAGTCCCATAGTATATATTGTTATGATCACCAAGTAATATAGAGAGAAATATGTAAAGAAAAAATATAAAGTGCACAAATGACCAAATGACCAAATACAACCCAAAAAATACAACACATAGCAATGAGAAAAGAAACGGGGATTGTAAAAAATGGACCTCTGAGATAGTTGAAGTTCCTCCAGCATTCGTCTCTGTTCGAACTCGCGAGGCATCAGGCCCCAGCCCAAAATTCCTGAACGACAGGAAAGCCCTGAAATGCCCCACCAATATCAATTTCTCCACATCTCTCTTTCTGTGAATCAGAGCCAGTGTTAGCATCAAATCCTGCTTCAGGGGAGAAGTAACTATGAAATCAGTATTCAGCATTAGATGCAGGGGAGGAGGCAATTGGAATCTGGGCACATGGCAGTCCCCTCCATAGAACCCAGAGGAAGAAGAATTGCCCCTGCTCATGCTGTACATGAATTCACCTTTATCAGAGGACTGAGAAGAATCAAGTGCAGACTTCATCTTTTTGCAAGTAGGCCAGTTACTCTTAATTGAACTACCAGCGTCCTCTTCCACCATGAATTCCCCTTTTCTCTTGTGACATGTACCAGAGATGGATGTATTGAATGAATTGCAAAGAACATCAGTATCGATAGTCTGCAACTTCTGGTTGTTATGGGTTTTCTCATCTTTTATACCCACTTCAGAATTAAGTCTGTCCATAACAAAAATTATGTGCTCCTTTGATTCTAATGAATTTTTGGATATCTGCAAGCATTAATTCATGGTCAGAAATCCCTGATTTCTTGTGTGATTTTTTCAGGCCTTGGCTTATCTTGACTGCATATGCAAAACACATCTGATTTGCGTGGCACTGCAGAATTTATTTGTGGTTGCTGATCGTTACCCATTCTTAAGTTTATTCACCACTACAATCCTTACTTCATATCGGTAAACATGCCTTCTCTTCCATGGTATGCCATAGAGATTGCAGAAATGTATTAATGATGACAGAAATGCAACAAAAATTAAAATGACAAAGGCCCTTGTGGGTACATAAAATAGTACAAGAAACTAGATTAACTCCTCCCCAAGCAACTTAATGTGGCGGTAGCACACACTGCCAATAAAATTAAAAAAAGGTGAGTGTTGCTTGTCTATTTGGACAGCACATGGTTTACAAATTCAATTTAAATTTATTAAATACTTTAGTGCCCGTTCAACCTGAACCAATATCATTAGATTGTGACATTACGATTGCATTTGCCTATTGAAACTTTCAGGTAGTTGGATTTCTTTAGATTTACCCAAACTTAAATCTCATAAGCATTTGTAATTTGTTAACTATTTATTTTAATGTTGATGAAGATTAAATTATAATATAAATAATTATTAAAAATTAAATTGTTTTTATGGAGTGTGGTAATTAGGCTTCTCTTTTTATATACCTCATTGACTGATTAATTGTTCCTTGTCTTGATAAGTTCATGCACTTTATTGTGGAAATTTCACCCTCTACAATTACCCATTACCGTGATAAAATGTAGGGTGAAGAAAATATAAAGATATTGACCAATAGAAATATTAGATGAAATCTCTTTTTTGAAAAATGACGTGTTGATTGTTTGTTAGGATAAACCAAATAATCGTACTTATTATTAATAAGTTTAAAGGTTAGGTGGATCAATAAACTCTTGACATTTACCAAAACGAAACCTAAAGTCAAAACCTTAGAAACAAATAATACTTGAGTAATAAAAATAAATTGTTCTTTAAAAAAAATCAAAATCAAAACAATCAAAAAAATTGTACCACCACTAATTTAATTGTTATAACTATTGAATATATAAAATTATTTTGCCTTTTTTTTTTCCCCTTTAACTCATTTGTTATAGAACATAGTTTAATAGTTTAAGGACATACTCTCATACTTTTTTTTAAATAATTTATAATATTTTTAAAGGTAGTATAATTTTACTTCAAATTTAAATAAATAAAAATAGAGATTATATTTTTAAATTTTAAGAATTTTAAATTTTAAATTTTTTTTTCAATTAAAAAAAAAAAACAATATCTTTTTTCGCGATTAAGAGGGTTTAAGTGATATTTAACGGAGGAACAACTCTCTATTTTATAGGACTATTGGGGGAATG
Organism: Torreya grandis; assembly: GCA_037957365.1. NCBI lineage: Eukaryota > Viridiplantae > Streptophyta > Pinopsida > Cupressales > Taxaceae > Torreya > Torreya grandis. Next base: position 765,971 of record JARHVA010001370.1, on the reverse strand, counting down.
TTGTTTGCACTATAAATTAGGGTCCTCCAGACTCACCTTGCTACTAATCGCCCTCTCAAAAGTTATGGCTTTGGGAGGCTCACACCATAGATGTTATAGTGGTTCCCCACATTCAATGTGTCCCTCGTCGACTCAAAGCTTGATAGTAATGGCTTTGCTCATTTAGACTATTGGTTGGAGGGTTCCATAGGAAGGGAAATTCTTTCAACTAAATCTCACAATTCTACCAACTAGACATGGTCAGGGAGAAAACAAAGACAAAACAAATTATTGTTACAAGCTTATACTTAATTTTGCAGATCTACCCGTTAGCAGTGGTTGGGGCATGGAGGTGACAAACTAAATAATCTTCTACTACCTTTACTCATTACTTTAACTTAGTCTTATACCTTGTTACTTTAGTATCTCTTAAATTTGGTTCTACCTTTTTTTATTGTAAAAACATTTTTTTTTAAAATTCAGAAGTATTTTCGATCCCAATTGGGACATTGCGATTCCACCCAACAATTTTCATTGGGGTGAGCGAAGATGAGACTAATCCCCTTAGGGTTGTCGATAAGACCCACACGCATCGAATATCGTTGAAAATCTGGACAACGAAACTCATTCCAAAACTAAATAACCAAGCCAATACCATGACGAACCCTATAAAAGCTAATGTATTCCATCCATAAAGTAGAAAGCAATATATGTAAGAAAGGAAAGATACGTGAAGAAGAAAATGGGAGGAGCAAGTGAAAAGTTAAAAATGATCATTATGAGTACCTGTCGTAAGACATGGTACTATTGTTATGGCCGCATGCTTTTACTTTAGTCAACCAAATGATGCCTACCAATCAAAATAGCATGCGAATTCGAAATTGAAAATTTTCTAATGTCAGAGAGAAGCTATGAGTATTTTATTATTTTCCTAGTTATTATTATACAAGAATTAAATTCTACATGCTGCATCCAATCAAAACCATAAATATTTAAACAAGCGAGATAAATGTTGACTGCTACAACATTCATGGCTTGCACCTTTGCATTGATCAAATGAAACAAACAACTTTGAAAGGTAAAATCTATGGACCTGAAGGCAAAACCCCCAAAAAGTAAACATGTTATGTTAGACAAAGGTTAGTAAAAATATCAATAAAAAACTCAAAAAATCTCAAAAAAATAAAATAAACTTTTTCTTGACTACCAGGTTGTTGTATCTACGAAGAAAATATCTTTTTTCTATGTTAGTTGTTTTACTTTGGTAGAGTAGGCAGAAAGCAAATGGAAAAAACTGAAGTCTCTAATTGGATGCATGCCCCAGAAACTATTATCACTTTAGCAATAATGAGAAACTACATAAAAAATAATTATCAGAGTCTGTAAACATTCAAAAATGCTTTCATATTTCCCTAAACTGCTTATATGCGGTGAATAAACTATATACAATAATATTAGAATTATTACTAATATTTATATTACTATAATAATAAAATATAATATTAAATTAATATTATGTTATTATCATATAATATATGATGTCATATCTTACAATAATATAAAAATATTATTATAATTATCATGTATTATTTATATGTTTTTCAAAATGAATCTCAAAATATTATTCCTTAAAAAAAAATCATGGGGTTAATAGTCAAAAGTTTAGACTAAAGTATGATTTTCAATTTATACTTTCTCGCTTCACAAAACCTAGTTACGAAAACAAAAGATTACACCCCTTCTAACATGATTTATACTCTTCGATATAAGAATTCCAACATTTATTAAAAAAAACTATAACTACTTAGGTGATGCCTAATTTTGGAAACACTACATTGCTATAACACTTAGAAAGAGTATGCAAAGTCTAATGAGAATTAAAATGCAAGACAAACATACCACCAGAAAATTCCAACTCTTATGATTCTACTAAGAATTTTACTTTTACTCCATTCACTAAATAAAGAAAAATGTACACTAATATTAAAAATGAGAATCCAACAATCTTATAAATATTTGTATCCATATATATATATATATATATATATATATAATCTTGATAAGATTTGTATCTATATCTATTTACATATTAAATATTGCATCACCAACTCTTATGATTCTACTGAGAATTTTACTTTTACTCCATTCACTAAATAAAGAAAAATGTACACTAATGTTAAAAATGAGAATCCAACAATCTTATAAATATTTGTATCCATATCTATTGACATATTAAATCTTGATAAGATTTGTACCTATATCTATTTACATATTAAATATTGCATCAATCAATTAAAATTAATCAGAGTCACGTTTCATTGAAGGAGCTTTTTTTTTTATAAATCTACTTAGTTTTAAATTCTTCTAATTATATTTTATATAATTAAACACAGCCAAAATATTCACCTATTTAATCTTACCCTCATCTAAATGTGATGTAACAAATCTAAAACATTAAAATTAATATACAATAATCTTTAATATATTTTTTATTCCACTACCAATTATAATAATAGACATGACGTGGCTATTATAATTAGAAATTTCACCCTCTACAATTGCCCTATAAAGATATTGAACAATATAAATATTAGGTGAAATCTCTTTCTTGAAAAATGACATGTTGATTGTTTGTTAGGATAAACCAAATAATTGTACTTATTACTAATAAGTTTTAAAGGTTAGATGGATTGGTAAATACTTAACATCTACCAAAAAGAAACTTAGAATCAAATCTTTGGAGACAAGCAATATTTGGATAATGAAAATAAATTTTTATAAAAAAATCGAAATCAAAACAATAAAAAAAAAGTACCACCACTAATTTAGTTTTTCTAATTATTGAATATATAAATTACTTTTACCTTTTTTTTTTCCCTGAACTCATTTGTTACATAACATAGTTTAGTAGTTTAAGGGCATATTCTTATAATTTTTTTTAATAATTTGTAATATGTTTAAAGGTAGTATAACTTTACTTCAAATTTAAATAAATAAATAAAAATAGGGATTATATTTTTAAATTTTAATAACTTTACTTCAAATTTATTTAAATAAATAAATAAAAATAGGGATTATATTTTTAAATTTGAAGAATTTAAAGTTTTAATTTTTTTTTTCAATTAAAAAAAGAAAGGAACAATACTTTTTAGCAATTAAGAGGGTTCAAGTGATATCTAATATGATGTTGCAAATTTAAGTAGAGAAAGTTTATTTAGAGGAGGAGCAACTCTAGATTTTATACGACTATTGGGGGAATGTCACTTGCATTATGAATCAAAGTCCTCTAGACTTACCTTGCTACCAGATGCCCTCTTAGAGTTATGGCTTTTAGAGGCTCACACCATAGATGTTATAGTGGCTCTCCACATTCAAGGTGCCCCTCGTTGACTCAAAGCTCGATAGTAATGGCTTTGCTCATTTAGACTATTGGTTAGAGGGTTCCATAGGAAGAGAAATTCCTTCAACTTTTTCTTACAATTTTACAAACTAGGCATGGTCAGGAAGAAAATAAAGACAAAACAAATGATTGTTGGGAGCTTATACCTAATTTTATAAATTCACCCACTAGCAATGGTTAGCGCATCGAAATGATAAATCAAATAATTGTCTACTACCTTTACTCATTACTTTAGCTTAGTCTTATAATTTGTTACTTTAGTATCTCATAAATTTAGTTTTACCTTTTTTTATTGTAAAAACATATTTTATATTATAATCACTATATTTAACTTTTTATAGATTATAAAATATATATGATGTTTAAAAGTGTGATTCCATCCAATCACATTTTATATGAATAATAATATACAAACATTTTTAAAGATTTTGAAAGTTCCATAATTACATTGACCCTATAGAAGCTAATGTATTCCACCCATAAGTAGAAAGCAATATATGTAGAAAGTGAAAGATATGTGAGGAAGAAAATGGGAGGAGCAAGATAATATAAAGTGAAAAGTTTGAAAATGATCATTATTTTATATGTTGGACTTTGCAACATACATTATTTAAAATTAACTTTAAAGAAAAACTACAATCGTAAGAATGTTTTTAATATATATTTTATAATAAAAACCAAACATACATTTAAAAAAACAATTTTATTTATAAGCTAAAAATTCATATTTAAACAATTTATAGTTCTAAATGAAACCTCAAGTTGGCCAACCCCTCTTTATTTATATATATATATATATATATATATATATATATATATATATATATATATTCTTTTTTTTTTAAATTAACCTTATCAACCTTATCTTAAGTACAATATAACTATATATTTAAAATAAAACATTTAATTTTGCAACATTTGCACCAACACACATAATTTTAAAACATTTGTACCAACAAGAATTGAGAGAGAAAAATAAATTTTCTAGCCAACAACAATTACATTGGTATAAAAATCAAATGTAAGAAAATCGAGTGTAAGAAAACAAACGCTGCATTTCAACTAAAGTGTTTGCCTTTTTGCAAGGTAGAAGAATGAAATTGCTAGGTGATTGATGGTCACGTGGAGGCAGAGATTAAAGAAATGCAACAAATTTTGAAAAATGCAACAGGGTTTCGGGTCTACATTGTGAGCAGCTTACCCACGTGGAGGCACAAAAGATAAACAATATAAAGGGTTTTTAACACAATTGGGCATTGAAACCTCAAGAGGTTTGAGATTTGTGAAAGGCGTTCTAAAGCTCTGCTGAAGATCAAAAGGTCAAAAGGCAAATTGCATTGGTGGCATTAGAATTCCAGAGGATTGGAAATTTAAAAACAATTGTAAAATGGTTGGTGAGCTCTGCGGTCTAAATGCAAATTGCAAACAATGGGGTTCAAAGTCCCCCTGTAGGATGTCTGTGGAAAGTGTCACGTAAAAACGCAATCGCGAAGTGTTATACCAAACTCTGTCGGGGAATTATACACAGGAGCACACATGCTTAGGGGCAATTGTTGAAAATGTAATTTGCATACGCGGCCCCAGATCCCGCAAACAAGGAGATAAGAAAACATACCAATAATCATCTTAACGATTAATTACTGAATATGATCCGAAAATTGATTTATAAATTATTTACACTATTTTAATCAAACAATTCACTTTACATCATATAAACTATGAAAATGCTCAATCTTAGATTTTAATTCATTACTCGTACCTTGATCATACTATTGACATAGAGCTCCACAACCCAGATACCCTGATCATGATTTCACAAATAAAAAATGACTTATTACTATTGCCCTGGCGCTTCTACCAGTTAGCTTGAGACAAGGAAATGACAACAAACGATAAATAATTGGTTTTAACTTTTAATCATAGGTTGCGTTAAATAATTGAAAAACACAGTTAAAAATTCAATCTTTAGTTAAAACTCTAGCACAAAGTTTGTTAAATATAATTATATTTTTCTATGTACTAAACCCTGGTTTCCCCATATATCTTTGTTTAAAAAAAATTGTTATAATGCTGCACAAGGCAAACATCCCAGACTTTATCCAAACATGGTGTTTACTACAAGACATTTACGGAAATTTCACATATGTTTTGTCATCAACATTTGCATGAAACCCCCAAATATTAAACAACGGCCAAACAGAAAACATTAATGCATGTCTGTTTTATTTCTTACAAAATTTCAAATCCTTATAGAAAAGAGGGACGAGATCATTCCTTAAAAAACAAGAACAAATAAACAAAGATCATTTGCAAACAAACAAAGATTATTTTCTCTAAAAAAGTATACATTGAAACACCTGCAAAGTCAAAAATTTCTTAAACAATTTACAACCCAGCGAACATAAATTTGCTCTAAATTTTAGAAATTAGCTTTAAAGTTTACAAACTTGGGAACAAACAGCTCTATATTTTATTCAATTACTCTCAATAAGCAAACAAAATTATTCAAATTTTCAGAATTAGCCAATGAAAATGTTCTATTACAAATTAGAAGACAAATTTGTTCTATGTTTTGAAAATAAGAAACTAAAATTACTGTGAAATTTGAAAATAACTTTGTCTAAATTTAAACAAAACTACTATCCAAAATATTTACGAATGCATTTGCTAATTATAAGGATTGTCGTCACGCTGACAAGATTATTGTTAATTGACAATAGCATTAGCAAAAAGACCATTTTCTAGCGCAAACCCCTCAAAATAAAGAAGAGGGCGGGGGATTAAACAAAGTCCCTGGTCGGAGCCACCAGATTTTTGAGGGCATTTTGTAGCTGTGATGATAATTTTAAGTGCAGATTTCGTTAATAAAGATCGAGCTACAGAGGCCACTGCACTCCCAGAAAGAAACATGACTACAATACATATACATTATATATATGTCTTATATAATGTCTTGTCCACACATGGAGATAAACACATATCTTGAAATCTTGACCAAAATGGAAAAGTAGTAATAATATACACTGAATGGCTCTGCATTGCATTAAAAGAAGAAAGCTCATCTTTTACGTACAATCCATGGTTAATAAATAAGTAAGAAAGAAACTCCATGAAGTCGTTAAAAATGCCAAGATCCTGGGGCAGCTTCATGAGTAATATGTATGCTGGTAATTCTATCCAAAAGTGAATTTCTACTGTTTGTCCGCTGTTCGAAAAGTACAGGTGAGCATAACAGTTTGATACAAGTGACATCGATTTATACAGCGAAAATAAAGAATATGTATTTAACCATACTTCCGATAAATATTTATGATTTCCATACATATAACTATGCTTGTGTTAAATAGTTATAACTTTTACAAGCTTTCATTGCGCTGTTCTAAATATTTAATCCGTATTTTAACACCCACAGCAAAAACTAATAATAATATATAATTCCTTAACTATGCGAAAGTGTATAATTTTCACGCAATAAAATGTATAACTTATTTTAATTGGGGAAAGGGTGCGTAATAAAGTAAACGTTTGTGGCCAAAACAATAGTACCATGCATGCCTTACGGCAGGTGTACTAATAATGGCAAAGATAACGAGTGCAAGTAATTTCAAACTGAAAACCCTAGCTCACTCACTGCCAGGAGAATATTTGCACCAGTTTTTTTTATTCGGAAGCTTCGGTTCAGGCAACAGAGGATTCAAAGTTTGATGAGTTACAAGATTTCGATGATCTTGAGGACGGAGGTTTGAAGCAGTCTAGACTTGCTTCTAGGTCTAAGGGCACTCTCTCTCTGTCTCTAGCTCTGTCGGTGAACGGGCCTGCCAGAAATCTGTTGGCCAGGAAAAATGTCTAAATAGGGTTTTTTTTAACCCTCCCGAATCCTTATCCCGTGTGCATTTTGATTTGGACTCGAGAGTTGATAGAGCTGTTGGACCGTGCGAGGCGTTAGCAATTTTCCTGGTTCTCCCAGTTGGCTCATCTGCAGTTGAAATTTACCCCTCAGGCTGGTGTCCTGGAAGGCTAAGCATTTGTTGCATGTCACATTTATCCTGGATGCAGAACGTCTCTAACGCGTTCCACTCTTGCTCGGATTTCTATTTATCTGTGCTGCTTGCTTCGCCTCTAACAATTCCATCTTTCGTTAGTATTCCCAATTTCCAGGGGGTATTCTTCTTCACCTGTTGATTCGGTTCAACATGGTGGTGCTGCTAACCAGACGCGTCACCTTTCATGCCAATTCACATTCTTGGCAGGAGATATCCTTGTCTGTGTCTCTAATGTGTCCCCTGTTTTATCTCTCTGAGTCTTATATTCTGGCTTTGGCAGCCATTATTGGAAGCAAAACTTTGTTTGATAAATGTGAGGGCCCCCCTCTCTTTAATTGATCTTTCTCAGTTTTCTGGGAGTTATTATGGGAAGCAAAACTTTGTTTGGTAAATGTGTGGGCACCTTTCTTTTTTTAGTTGATCTTTATGAGTGTTATATTCTTGTTTTCGCAATTATTATCGAAAGTAAAACTTTGTTTGGTAAATGTGTGGGCTTTTTTCTTTCTTTAGTTGATCTTTATGAGTGTTATATTCTCATTCTCACAACCATCATCGAAAGTAAAACTTTGTTGGGTAAATATGTGGGCCCCTTTCTTTCTTTAGTTGATCTTTATGAGTGTTATATTCTCGTTCTCACAACCATCATAGAAAGCAAAACTTTGTTTGGTAAATGTGTGGGCCCCTTTCTTTCTTTAATTGATCTTTCGTCGTTAGGGAGCTCAATTGTTGTTCCATTTTTTTTGTTTCTTGGTAGAAGCTTCTTTTAAGTGTTTTGGAGACTATTTCTTTTGGTTAATTATGGGTTTTTTAATTGTTATTGGTCTCTTTTTTTTTTTTTGATGTGGATAAGATTATTATTTTTGTTACCTCAATTTGGTTTAGATTGTACAATCTTTCATCTATGTTATATAATGAGGTTCACATCAAAATGTTGGCTAATTTGGTGGGCTCTTACGTCAAAATAGATGAGAACTCTATAGAACGCAGAATGGCGAGGATTTGTGCTATCATCGATTTGTCCAAACTTCTCTTTCACTCTATCAAAGTGGAATCTTCTAAAGGCTCTTAGATTTAATTTTTCAATGTGTTTTTGCTCATGAACTTTGGAACAATTGGTTAAAACTCTTTAAAGTTTAGTTACGTTTTCCACTGAATCTTACAAATATATGAGAAACTTGGAAACGCAAAAAATTCAAAAATACATCTCTATTGAGATGGGATGGTCTTTAGGTACAAGTTTCATTTAGTGCCACATTTCGCTGGAAAGAAATTCTATAATTTCTCACAAAAAATACAATCCTTGGGAGTTGGTTTGGAATAAAATCATTAATGAAGTCTCTGAAACCATTCATACTCATCGTACGGTCAAGAAAACCCAGGGGCATAAGGGGATTTCCAAGCCACATATTTTAAACAAATAGAAACCTCCTCCAAAAGGTTAGGAAAAAATAAATTTAGATGGTGTTGTTAAGAATAACCTAAGGGTTACTGGTATTGGTTTTCTTAGACGAGACTTTTCAAGGAAATTACTTCATTGGGAGCTAGAGGGTCTTGGAAAGGCTACTAATAGTGAAGTTAAAGGGTTAGCTATCAGGGAAGGTTCTCTCAATGTTTGGGAGAAAGGGATCTGCAAGCTTATAGTTGACTCTGATTCACAAATTATGGTAGGTTTATTAGATCTTATTATTAATTTTATTTTGAAGCCCAGTTAAATAAGCAATCTAAATGACTTCTATCAAATCTATTTGGCAACAGTTTGAGGATGTCATTTTGGTCTATATTCTTCAACATAATGTTGTTGCTGATTTTTTAATAAAAATATGCTAATACAAGATCAACAGGATATAAATTGACTTCTAATAAAAACAAGAACAGGGTATATTGACAAAAAGTAAACCAAATAATTCTTTAATTACCTAATACTGATTTATATAAAAATTAAAATAAGTTTAGAACAACCTATATCTAGGGGTTTTCTATAACCCAATTATTTAAAAGTTAAAGCCCATTATTTTCTTAGGATTATTGGGTTTGCCATTATTGACAACCCTTTATTTCTACTACTCCTACATGTTTTATATGACAAATTTTCACTTTGTATAATACATTTTCAATTTATGTATTGTTTAAAGCCACATTTTGTCTTGACTTACGTGAAAGAAGAAAAAGAGAATTCAATAAAAATTAAAGGTGTAAGATTTTTACATTTGTTTTACAATATATATATGATTGAAAAGTATACTTTTATTAATAAAATAAGATATAATATAATGTTGGTGATATAAAAATGATGGATGGAAAAGTTACATTTCAAAAGTAAAATTATATCGAATTAAACAAGTCTCACGAAGAGTATAAAATTATTAAAAAGGATCAATCCAAAGCCACATGAACCAAAGTTAATTTAAGTGCACATCAACTTAAAAAAAGGGTAGATAAAAGCACAAATAACAAGGAGTTCATTAAGTAACAACAACGAACATGGTGGCAAATAGAGGAGTTGGAGGCAAAGGATCTTATGAATTTCCCTCCCATCCCCTTTGAGTAAGGGGGTCCTCATCAACTGGTAACGGATCCCAACCATCATTTTGTTACTTGATTTCATATTCATCATGTCTTATAGGGGAAATGGCAAGACCCAGCAGAGAAAATTTGTCATGTGGCGAGGAAACCCAACTTCCCACTCCACCACTTTTTTTGTTGGACCAATCAGTCCCATCGTGGGGTTGGGAGTGCTTGCAGAAGTGAGAAGAAGGGCTTCTATAGTTGCAAGATTGTCGATTGTGATATCATTTACGCTAACCCCCACGCCCACGTCCCCAAAGTGGAGAGTGGTCCAAGAGAATTTGCAGATGATGCAACTCCTGTCGAACTTTATCTATTTGACTTTGGATTTGGAGGGTAACATTAGAAATCACAACTTTGTTAGTTGCAGAAAAGCTCCTTTCCATAACTTCATGATTAAAAAATGCTTTATTTCTAGTTTTCCAAATCTAAAAAAGAATATCAGTATGAAAAATCTGTCAAAATCTGTTCTATTTTTTAAAAATCAAGGTAGATTCCCCCAAGAGAGCCATTTTCGAAGTGAATAATTAAGGTCAGAAGGAATTGAAAAAAAGTGTGAATCCATCTCCAAGCAGATTGAACATGAAGACATAACTAAAAAAGATGTTTAAAAAATTCTCGGTGATGATAAGTAGGGAAAATGGGATTTGAGACCCCCTTGTGCGGTGATATATTTTTAATTTTGTTAAGATAGAATACTATAGAAATCACTTGAAAACAAGTGTTTTGTTTTGTTTTTCTTTGTTTTGTTTTGTTTTAGTTTAGTTTAATTTTTGTTTTGTTTTTTATAATTGAATGTTAATTTTTTTTAATTTTTATATTTCTTTTGATTTTTTTTAATCATAATAAATATTTTTAAAAAATATATATTTATTTTTCTATTAGTTAATGAGTATTGATTTAACAATTTTAAAGTGTTATTTTAGTAATTTATTTTTTATTTTTAAAATTTAAAATTCAAATATGACATATGTACATCATTTAATATTTGAATTAACTTTAAAAGTAAACAATTAAATATAGATTTAACTTAATAAACTAATTAAATAGTAATTTTAATTTTTAAAAACATGTGTGTAAAACTTTTAATATTTGAACATTGAAAGCAAACAATTAAATATAACTTTGACTCAATACAATAATTAAATATTAATTCATTGAAAGTATTTATTATTTGTTTATATATAATAAATATTAATATTAAATACTTATTTATTTAAAAAAAATCATATATTTAATTAAAAACTTTTTTGTGTACATTTATATGTATTATCACCCACGTGACTTGATATTTTGTCACTTTGAATTCTAACACATCACATCTATTTCATACTTTGATATTTTATTATTGTAAATTAATGATAAGTTATATTCATTATAAATTAAATATTATTATGTTAAAAATTATACCACAATAATAATTGCTATCTATGAATTTGTGGCTTTATGTATGTTTTCTCTTCATTGTATCTGACGCGATCATCTGTAAAATCATGTACAGTATGTCTTCACCTGACTCCAAGTTTGTATTTCTCTTTTACCTTCAATGTGTCCATTCGAATTGAAATATGTCACAGCTTTGCAATCCATCGCAATCACAGAGTCATGTGGTGCCTCCAAGCTTCTAAATAACTTCATTTGATGTGCACATATCCATTGGACTTTCAAGTCCACTTTATATTTTTACGAGTCCACTTTTCCTGCACATATATAAATAAGCTCATGACTGCATCAATGATTTATTTTCCACATGTCTAAACATTGACGTCAAGTGAAGTGTAGCTAAAAGTAGTTGCCCAATCAAAAACAAAAAAATTATCTCAGTTTCTGTATTTTCTAAAATTAGACTGTTTATTTGTTTGATCATATTTACCTAACTTAAGGATGCATCTAGGTTAATTAGGGTGGATTAATAAGGTCACATTGATCAACACAGAAAAAAACTTTCAAAAAATAATTGTAATTATTATTATTATAAGGTGATTAATCTAACACATTTGACTATTGTACACGTAAGTTAGTCTCAAGCGATTCTACATGTGTTGCTCACTAAGTGGGACCACAAAGGAGCTTCCATGCAATCGCACCACTTGGTACAATAACACCTCCACAGGAAAATGTAGTAAATATACATCCCTTTAAATCTCATGATCAATTCAAGACTTTGTAGAAGTTGTGATCATTTCATAACCCCAAGATGATGTAATAACAACATGTGGATGGTTGAGACTTATCCAACGTAATTTGGCCATATATATATATATACTGGGTAAAGGCTCAAACAATTGTATGGTTTGAATCCCAACTATAGAAATAATGTCTAATTGGAGGCCATGCAAAATGTTATATGATCATTATAAGGTGACTTGGTAGCCGAGTGGGTATGGTGGACCCACTACCATGTTTTCATCAAATGTGACACTAACTATTATTAGACATGGCCTAATTATGAATGTTTATATTTGAGGACTGTGATAAATTTTTATAAAGTATAACCTTGTAACCACACACACACATATGCGTATGATTCCTCTTACGATCTACGACCACCCCGTGGCAAGAATCCTTGGAAACTATGGAAATCTTTGGACTCTATGAACTCCTTTTATAGGTGTGAACTCTATGAACTCAATGGAGATTATATAGATCACATTGTTGATGTAAGTTACATATGAGTTGGATAAGTGCAAGACAACAATGGAGATAATAGTGAGTTAAAAATTCAAATAAATATGTATAAAGGGTCTAGAGGTTGCACTTATTGGCAAGTGGCGAAACACATCCTAGCATTCACTACCAAGTTTATTATGTTTATTGCATGACATTCGAGTTGATCTTACATTTATTTCATAAGGTTTATATGATTAATCATTAACAATTTCATCATGGCTAAATCCTTTCAACTGTTTGCAAATGCAACAACATATAAATGCAACCTAATTTATAAGGCATATGTAGACCAAAAAATATATCACAGAGTTCACATATGAATTTAGTGTCAAATTTAAGGTGAACTAGGTTGTGGGTCCACCCAACCCATGTGGCCACCTAATCACTGAATACGATCACCATATTCTTATAAATTTTACATTGCTCCCTCTTTAATATATTATGTGGCAATGAGAGCAGTATTACAAAGTCATAATAACTAAAGAGCCCACAATGTTTGCTTAAATGTAAATACTATGTTTGACATGATATCTACCAAGTGGCACAATCACAATGGTCATAGGCTAGCATGTCATTCCTTAAGTTCCCACCTATTTGATTTAATAATCAAGCAATTTTTTGTTTTCACATACTAAGTATGCATAAAGTATCTACATAGTCCATAGATCATCAAACATGATTAATGAGTAAGAGAAATCTGAAATATATTATGTTCTCAACACACATTAGTTTGAGATTCCTATGCTTTTGATGCTTTTTAACATTTTACTTTATCTAAATGTTTAATCTATTTATTACTTTTTGTTTTACAAGCCAATCAAACTTCATTAATAGCTTCATAATGCTCTATTTGCCTTGTCTCTTCTCAAGCCAGAGTAATGTCCACAATAAACAATAATGCAATGAACTATACTTGGATGTTATGACAATCACTTGGTGTGCTCTCTAAATAGCATCTTAAATAAAATTCAAAGTAATGAACTCTAATTGATGTTATTGTTGTGATTTAATGTACTTTATAAATTGTTTTAGCCCAATATCATATGAAATGTTTGCTTTTTTCCATTTTCTAGTAGGCCCTACATATAAAATGCCTCCAAAAACTTAGCTTAATGTGATTTCCAAATAAATTATCTACATAAATACAAAGTATGTATTTAATATCCATGTGAACCATAATTCACCAAAAGTCATTGTTCACTTTGTCCACACCTAACAAAATCCACGTATAATCCACACGATTGTTACACAATAAGCATTATCACATAAACATGTGACCAAGGCTAGGGGGCATCTATGCATCTCAAAAATATCAAATCATGCTCTAAAATATAACTTGTATATACCTTCACACAAGTGAAACTCGGACATAACCTTAGTGAAGAAAGATTGTGTGCATGGATGGGTGATATGTTTCACCATGATAGATTATCTATGAAAAAAACACTTGAGTCTTATTTGATTGTCACGGGGTCCATGGGGTTCATGGATACCAAAGAGTTTGTGGAGTCCTCATTATAAATAGATTCCATTTTTAGTCATACCCTTAAACTAATAACAATTGGCATCATGTTTGTTATGATTGCGGTGGTGGGTTTGCTATACCCATGTGTTCACTAAGGCATTGAATTGATCATTGAATTTCATGTTACAAATGCCTACAACACTTTATATGATACATAAAGGTTTTCATGGTATCCATATGGCCTCAATAAGAATTGAATCAAGAATGACTCAAGCCATGAGTCTATTCACAGACTCAAACACAATCAAAAGGATTATATAATCTAATGAATCTATAACCAATATTCAATGCATCCACAAGGTCCATGGGAGGAAGCTAACATCAAAAATGAACTTAATAGTTTTGTAACCTTGAGACAACGTAATAAAGACATGTGGATTATTTAAAATTCTCCAATTTAATTTGACCATGCATTAAAATATATGTATAACTTAAGTCAAAGCATGAAAAATTATATGGCTTCAATCACAACTGTAAAAATAATTTATAATCAGAAGCCACACAAAATATTATGACCATTATAGGGTGTTTTGATAGCCACATGGGTATGCTGGACCCATCACCATAATTGCATCAAACACAAAATGGTTATTATTATGCAATGTTATGGCCAATAACAACTTCTTCAAAATATTCAAAGCGAATGACTTCTATTTATTTTGCAAATTAGAAATCAAATATATGTTTGTCATTATCATAGTGTATTTTTAATGACACTAGAATGAAACATTACACATAATACATTCATTTATTAAAATTATTTTTTTAAAATTTATCTTTTATATTTTTATTGTTTTTGTTGGGTTGAAATTATATGATCAAAATTATTGGTTTATATTCTTTGTGATTGACTCTATTTACAACTATTTATACATTGGAACCTTTTTTTAATATTATAAATATTTTATCTGCAAATTGGCACTTTCCAACCATACGATAATCTTTCCATGTGCAACACCTACACATATTAGCTTGCCTTTATGAGTTGCAACTATCGATTTTTGTTGACATCTATCTTGTTTATATTTTCTATCTACATTATTTAGAGATATTATACAACATGTCATTTTTAATACACCCATATTAAAGCTATTATTATTCAATTGCTTTTTCATAGGTAGAAGGAACATTGCCAATCACAAATATATATTCTAATCCCTTTGAACTCATTTGCAATAAATGAAGCTCAGTAATTGAAAGATTTCAACCAATATAGGGCACAACTGTTCATTATCTCTCTTGTTAACAACAAAGTTATTATGCCTATTGCTATCCTCTAATTTACAATTTAAAAATTGTTAAAAATACTAATCTATAATGCGTTCTTTCAAGCACACCATTGAAGAGTGTACAACCTAGATTAACAAAAATATCACACGATGACTTTATGAATGAAGAAGTTATCACCATTGTCAATCACAAATATATATATATATATATATATATATATATATATATATATATATATATATATATATATATATATATATATATATATATTATAACCCTTTGAACTCATTTGCAAGAAATGCAACTTGGCAATTAAAAGCCTTCAAATGTAAGACATAATTGTTCATTGTCCCTCTTGTTAATGACAAAGTTCTTATGTTTATTGCCAATGCCTAATCTGTAATTTAAAAATTATTAAAAATATCAATCTACAATATATTTTTACAGATCCACCATTCAATATAGTACTACCTACATTAACAAAAATCTCACATAATAACTTTACCATCTACTTATTCCAAAGAATGTTTATACTTAACCAATACAAAATAATTGTACATATAAACATAACAAACAACCAGTAGGATCTGAAGTTAGAACGGAAGGTAGTCATAATCACAACGATACCTATAGTCCTAATACAACACCACTAACGTGGTCATCAGAATTGTATGTCAGCAAGCTAATGATCTTGAAAAAAAGACTCCAGTCCCTTGAGAAAAGAAGCCAAGTTGAGGATAACAAGTGGAATGAAGTAATAGAAGCTAAGAGGATACTAATCAGGGAAAATGAGATGCTTAAAGAGTAGGTAAATAAGCTTCAACATTCCTTGGCAAGAGGTGAGCTAGAGCTAAGAGAAATAAGGTAGCTACTAGAACAAAAGAAAACTGAAGAGGAAGATAAGATACAAGGGGTGGAAGGAAGCAAGGACTGCCACTTAAAAGAGATCCAATCAACGATGGCTAGCATGGAGATAAGAGAAAAATAGCTAAGAGAACAAATAGATGAGGCTAAATCTTGGTCTCAAGTGGTGAAAGGACCTTGAACACACAAAGAGAACTCATAGAAAAATAGGTCAGAAACCAGATAAGGGAAGAGAAAGACAGAAACAACAGGGCTGTCAACATCATTATAAAAGGACTAAAAGACTGTGGCGAGATGGAAACCGCGAAGGAGTTGGCAAGAGACTTTCTTAATGATCAAATTCAATGGACAGGAGTCATACAACAAACAAATAGGATAGGAAGATGGATATGAGGCAAAAATAGACATATGAGAATCACATTCAAGAACATAGAGGACAAAAATAGGGTACTAAGGAATAAAAGATTCCTTAAAGGCACGCAAATTTACATTGATTAGGACCTCACTATAATACAATAGTAAGAAAGGAGGAAAGAGTGGGAAAAAGTAAAGGTGGCAAGGGATGCAGGAAGATGGGCTTGGCTATAAAATGGCAAAGCTCAAATAGGTGACAAAATGTCATATAAGAAATAGGAAATCAGGGCCCCCTAGGAGTATCTAACAGTGGTAAGTTGGAACTGCAGAGGATATCCATGGAGAAGAGGACCTGGATTGAGGCCCATAGCAGAAGGAAAGGATGTCATCATCCTTGTTGAGACCCATGAACATGATGGGTGTAGGATTCCAGATTTTGAAGGGTATAAAAAGACGTCAGTGTGCAATGAAAGAACTGATAGTGGCAAGGGACATGGTGGAGTGGCAATCTTAATTAAAGAGGAATGGGACAATTTCGTAAAAGTGAAGAAAGAAGATCCAAACAAGTAGTTCATATGGCTTAAAATTACAGAAAACCAAGTCACAACAAGGATGGCAGCATGCTACTTTGCTCCAAAGGGATCAAAATTTTATAAGAAAAGGAATCTAGATCGTGAAGATCCATTTGCAGCTCTAAAAAAAGACATTTCTATTTTTAGTAACATGGGAGAAATAGTAATAATTGGAGACTTTAATGCGAGAACTACAAACAATCAAGCTCTCAATCTGAAAAACAACATAGAGAAAGATAACCCCCTATGGTTAGAGGAATAAAACAACCAACTTTGGGATAGGGTCTCACAAGATAGAAAAAGTGTAGTGTCACACTTTGGGGCTGAACTCTTAGGGCTTTGTAGTTCTTACAACATGGTCATCTACAACGGTATGAGAGCATGGCCCGAATCAGGTAAAATCACATGCAAAACGTACAATGGCCAAAGTGTAGTAGATTATGTCATTTGTTCACAGAGCTAAACATCGAGACTGATGGAGGTTACGATTGGGGACAATGTATTAGAGCTGAAATCAAACCATAATCCAATTCATATTAAAGTTCACATTCTCATAAGGAAACAATAGGAAGAACAAGCCTACTTTGGCCAAAAGAAGGACACTCCCCAAGGTAAAATCCTTCCAAATCATGAGAATCAAGAAATCTTTAGAGCCATAAGCAAACAATTGCTCAGAGATCATGAATAAAAATAACTAACATAAAGAACCAGTTTCTCAGAGAGAACATGTTGATTCCCCTAATACACAATGCCTTAAATGGTTTTAAGAGAGCTAGACCCAAGAGAGGAACAAGAAATACTTTCTCGGCAAACCCATGGTTCGACGAGGAATGCAAGATAGCAAAAAGAAATCTGTGAAAGAGAGGTATGGACAAAGAGCATAAAAAGGAGTACGTAAATATGATACTGAATAAGAAAGAGAAGTATGTAAACAACAGAAGAATAGAGCTGATTGCCCTAAAAAAAAATAGCCCTAAAAGATTTTGGAAAGAGCTACGTCAAAAGAAGAAACAAATAGAAAACAATATCACCGAAAACCAATGGCTTGAGTATGCAAAGCTACTATATGAGAGGGACCAAGATAAATCTAGACCCCCAATAATCTATGTGAATACAAAACTCTTCAACATAGAAGACATCATTCAAGGCATAAAACAATTAGCAAGTGGGAAAGCTTAGGATATTGATGGGCTGCAAGTGGAGTACTTAAAGTGGGGTGTTGAAGTATTGGCACCTCATATCAAACACATCTTCAATAGGGCCATCCAAGAGGGCTTCTCAAAAGAGTGGACGACTAGTGTGGCTATCTTCAAAAGCGGGGATACCAATAACCTGTCAAATTATCGTATTATCATGGTTAATACCCTCCTTGGTAAACTCTTTGAAAGCATGATAGAGCGCAAAATCAACATGTGGGCAGAAAAAGAGCTAAGGGCCAAGCTGGATTTAGACCGAAGCACTCTACTATTGATCATGGAGATAAACTTAGGTTCTTGATTGAAAAAACATGGAACACTTATGGAGACGAGGCCTTTTGCTGCTTTGTCGACTTAAAAAAAGCCTTTGACACAGTCTCTCGTGACAAACTTTGGAATAGGATGAAGGAGCTAGGGGTTTCAGATGAGCTCAAAGCTACTGCCCATAGATTATATGAGCAAGTAAAGGCTAAAATCAGAACTAGTGATGGAATTTCAGAGTGTTTTGACAGCAATATAGGGGTCAAACAGGGTTGCCCACTTTCACCAACTTTATTTGGACTGTACATTGATAAATTAGAAGAATGGTTAAATAAGGATAGTGGGGAGGGGATTCAACTAGCTAAGTATGATATAAAACTACTTCTTTATGCAGATGACCTCATTTTAATTGCCAGATCAGCCAGCAATTTGAGGGAACATTTGAGAGCACTTGAAACTTTTTGCCAAGAGGTTGGAATGCAGGTGAACACAAGCAAGACCAAAGTAATTTTCTTCTCTTTGAAAAGAAAAAAGAAACAATATACCTTTACCTTTGAAGGCAACCTGTTAGAGACAATCAAAGAGTACAATTACCTCGGGCTTGATTTTCACCACAAGCTTAGATGGGAAATGTGTAGAGCAAAAAGAATCCAAGGAGGATGGAAAGCGTTGTACTCTCTTCAAAATAGGTGCAAGACTACAGAGTTATGAGATTGGAAGACTAGGAGAACACTCTTCAGTTTGTTGGTCACCCTGGTGATTCTTTAGGGGTGTGAAATTTGGGGCAGCAGTATGTCAGATCAAAAATGGAAATAGATAGAGAGAATCCAGAAACACTTCATCATAAGCAGTCACAAAGTCAAGAATTCGGTGCCATATGAGATCCTACTTGCTGAAATGGGGTCCTTCCCCCTAGAGGCATCGACGATGATACAGTTACTAAGCTACCTCAAGAAGATTCAAAACATGAAGAAGCACAGGTGGTCTAGACTAATTATGGAGGAAGAGCTAACTAGAAGAAAGAACACTTGGAGGAAACAAAATGACAAATGGGTAAAGAGGTGGGATATTAGCAGGTAGGAGTGCCCAAATACTAATGAAGAAATAAAAAAATATGTGAGAAGAAAATTCAAGTGCATCATGTGGACAAAACAAATGGGCCGTAAAAAGGAATACTACCTCAAAGAATTCAACCCCACAGGGGATTTTGAAGAAAAACCTTATATAGGAGCAGACATTAAGTGGAAAGCGAAAATGTTGATTGCCCAACTTAGGATAAGCTCTCATCATCTTAGGTGTGAAACAGGTAGATGGCTAACTCCCAAAGAGGATTGGGAGGAGAGAATATACCTCTTTTGCAACAAAGGCATGGTGGAGACGGAACGACACTTCTTCTTGGAGTGCGAGGCATACAAAGACATCCAATACAGTTATGGTGAAACTTTGAAAATCGCCAACCTGGACACCCTGTTTGAGGCAACAAGGTTGGGTAATACGGCAAACCTCGTGATCAAACTTCATAACAGAAGGGAAGATCTCAAGAAGAAAGTTCAGGCAACTTAGGGTATTTTTTTGTGGCCGAGGTCTCATTTTGAAGAGGATGTGCACGACTGATGGGTCCCATAGACTGATGTGGTCTCGTGAACGTTATTAAAATCCTTCATTCATTCATTCAACGATTAAAATACATCAATTCATTATACTTAACCAATACAAAATAATTGTACTTATTCTAAGGAATATTTGGTCATGCCTTTTCAACCTACACGGGTTTCGGGAAAATATTCTTAAATATTTTTTTATATTCTCTGGACAACGTGTATATCTACAAAATATATTTTTCTTTTCTTTTTTTCAAAATAATCATTTCTTTTGACTATGTATTGTCTTTGGCTAGTTTTTATTAAAAAAATGAATCCACTCATAGATTTTTGTGTCATGGTAGCTTCCTCAAATGTCACGATGTTACTTTGAGAGCACTTGGGGACCAAGTTTTGAAGTAAAATTAAAAAACAATTATTTTGATTGAGGGTAAATGTTTTTAATTAAAGTTATTAAATATAATTTAGAGTTTGATGTTAGTTTTTGACTATAATTATAATCAATTTTGAGGTATAAATCAAAGAGAATTATAAAACCATTATAAACAATTATTACTTTGATCACATTGAAACCATCAAATAAATGGTCATATCCGACCTATAAATACTCTCTAAGATTCGAACTTGGGTGAGATTGGACACAACCAAACTACTTCACCAATCCTTCTACATCTCATTGGCTGCTAACATTAAATACTTATTTCTTTAAAAAAACATATATTTAATTTAAAAAAATTATATGCATTTGTATATATCATCACCTAAATGACTTAATATTTTGTTACTATTAATTCTAACACATCACATCTACTTCATAATTTAATATTTTATCGTTGTAAATTAATAATAAGTGATATTCACTATAAATTAAATATTCTCATGTTTCATACTACAATAATAATGATTATCTTTGAATTTGTGGCTTTATGTCCGTTTTCTTTTCATTGTATATGTCACAACCACATGTAAAAATCATGTGCAGTGTGTCTTCCCCTGACTCTAAGTTTTTTTTTAATATACCTTTTATGTGTCCACTCGAATAAAATTATGTGGCAGCTTTGAAATGCATCGTAATCACAAAGTCATGGTGCCTCCAAACTTCTAAATAACTTCATTTGATGTGCATGGATCCATTGGACTTTCAAGTCCACTTTATATTTTTACAAGTCCATTTTCCCTACACATAAATAAATAAGCTCATGATCACATCAATGATTTGTTTTCCACACATCCAAACATTAGCATCTAGTAAAGTGTAGCTAAAAGTAGTTGCCCAATCAAAAACATAAAAATTATCTTCGTTCCTGTATTTTGTAAAGTTAGACTATTTATTTGTTTGATCATATTTATCGGATTTAAGGATGCATCTGGGTTAATTAGCATGGATTAATAAGGTCAAACTGATCAATATGGAAAGAGGCTTTCAAAAAATAAATTTAATTATTTTTATCAGGTGATTAATCTGACATATTTGACTATTGTACATGTAAGTTAGTCTCAAACGCTTCTACATGTGTTGCTCACTATGTAGGACCATGATGGAGATTCCATACAATCACACCACTAGGAACAATCACGCCTCCATGGGGAAATGTAATAAATATACATCCCTTTAAAGCCCATGATCAATTCAAGACTATGTGGAGGCCATCCGGATTTTGTAACCCCAAGATGATGTAATAACAACATGCGGATGGTTGAGACTAATCCAACATAATTTGGCCACACATACACACACATAAAATGTGGGTAAAAGATCTAACAACTATATGGTTTGAATCCCAACTATAAAAATAATGTCTAATTAGAGGCCATACAGAATGCTATGATCATTATAAGGTGACTAGGTAGCCACGTGGGCATGATGGACCCACTACCATGTTTTCATTGAATGTGACGTTGACTATTATTAGACATGGCCTAATTGTGAATGTTTATATTTGAGCACCGTGATGACTTTTTATAAAGTGTAACCTTGAAACCACATAGATATATAATGTGTGTGTAATTCATCTTGGGATCTAAGACTCCTCTGTGGTAAGAATCCTTGAAAACTATGGAAAAGTTTAGACTATATGAACTCTTTTTATAGTGTGAAATCCATAGACTCGACAGAGATTATGTAGATCACATTGTTGATGTAAGCTACATATGAGTTGCATAAGTGCAAAACAATCATGGATATAATAGTGAGCTAAAAATTCAAAGGAATACAACCCAAATAAATATGTACAAAGGTTCTTGTGTTACACTTATTGACAAGTGGCAAAGCACATTCTAACATTCACTACCAAATTGATATTACATTTAGTGCATGGCATTCAATTTGATCTTACATTTATTGCATGAGGTGCACACAATTACACATTTACATTTTCATCATGGCTAACTGCCTTTGAAACTATTTGCAAATGCAACAATATATAACTGCAACGTAATTTATAAGACATCTACAGACCAAAAAATATATCACATATCAATTGAGTGTCATATTTGAGGTGAACTAGGTAATGGGTCCACCCAACCCATGTGGTCACCCAATCACTGAATATGATCACTGCATTCTTATAAAAGTTTACATTGCTCCCTCTTTAATAGATTATGTGGCAATGAGAGTAGTATTATGAAGTCATAATGACCAAGGAGCCAACAAAGTGTTTACTTGAAAACGTAAATGCTCTATTTGACATGATAACTACCAAGTGACACAATTATGACAGTCATAGGCTAACATGTCATTCCTTAAATGCCCATCTATTTGATTTAATAATCAAGCAATTTTTTGTTTGCACATAATAAATATGCGTAAAGTATCTCGCAATTGATAGATCATCAAACATGATTAATAAGTAAGAAAAATAGAAATGTTTTATGTTCTCAACACACATCAGTTTGGGATTTTAATGCTTTTTAACATTTTACTTTCTCGAATTGTTTACTATATTTATTACTTTTTGTTTTACAAGCCACTTAAACTTCATTAATAGCTTCACAATGCTTTATATGCCTTGTCTCTTCACAAGCCAAAGTAACATCCACAATAAATAACAACGTAATGAACTATACTCAAGGATGTTATGACAATCATTTGGTGTGCTCTCTAAATAACATCCTAAATAAACTTCAATGCAATGAACTCTATTTGGATGTTATTGTCATGATTTAATGTACTTTATAAATTGTTGTTTAGCCTAATAACATACAAAATGTTTGCATTTTAACATTTTCTAATAGGCTCTGCATATAAAATGCCTCTAAAAACTTAGCTTATTGCGATTTCCAAATAGAGTGTTTACATAAATACATAATGCGTCTACAATATCCATGTGGACCACACATTCACCAAAAGTCACATTTCATTTTGTCCACACCTAACAAAATCCACGTATAATCCACATGATGCTACAAAATAAGCACTATCACATAAACACGTGACAAAGGATAGGGGCCTTTATGGATATCAAACATATCAAATCACTCTCTAAAATATATCGTGTTTGTATCTTCACATAAGTGAAACTCGAACATAACCTTAGTGAAGAAAGGTTGTGCACATGGATAGGTGATATGTGTCATCATGACAGATTGTGTGCGGAAAACACTTGAGTCTTATTTGATGGTCACAGGGTCCATGGGGTTCACGGATACCAAAACGTTTGTGGAGTCCTCATTATAAATAGATTCCATTTTGAGTCATGCCCTTAAACTAATAACAATTGGCATCATGTTAGATATGATTGTGATTGTGGGTTCTCTATAACCATGTGTTCACTAAGGCATCAAATACGATCAATGTATTTCATGTTACAAATATCTAAAACACTTTATATAATACATAAAGGTTTTCATGGTGTCCATGTGGCCTGACTTAATAAGTGTTGATTCGAGAACAACTTAAGCCTAGGGAAAATTTTAGAGGTTATTTATAGCCAAAAGGTTATAAGAAGGTTTTTTTATTTTGAAAATGGCTAATTCTAAAAAAATATACATAGGTCAAATATCCTTAATTTTATATAATTTCATAGTTCAAGACAGATTCACATTATAGATTATACTCGATTCTATTTTGGGACACAAATTTTTCAAAGTTACTATACATATATAAGTCTGATTCGCCAAAAAATTATACAAGACATGTATAGGTTAGTCTAGAATCACCAGGTGTGTGTGTGTGTGTGTGTGTGTGTGTGTGTGTGTGTGTGTGTGTGTGTGTAATAAAGACTACCTAAGACACAATAAGCTTAAGGTAATAATTACATTTTAATTTTTTGGCACCACATGCTCTTTTCTTTATATGGTTTTAATAAATAAAAAACTTAACAATAAATTATTTTCAAACCTAATGTTTATTTTACTTCTAGCATTGAATGTGGTGTAGGTGGAATTAAAGCTACAAGGATTGAGGTTTAGATCTTGCCCCATTTTTTAGCGAATTACCACTGGTATATTGATGGGCCCAAGGCAAAATTTAATGTTGGTCCAACACGTCATCCACAGGATTAATATAAGTTGCTTGAATACATATGTGATAATTTCTTGATTTTTCTTGTTATTTATGCAAGCTATTGGTGGAAGTGAAGCTTTGGTAGCAAGAAGATTAGGATGAGAGGTTGGAAACAAATGTGCAAACAATTTTTAAGCTAGTTTCCTTGTGATTGCAACTATAAGGTATAGATTTGTGTTTTTTTGTTCTAAAGACTGAGAGAAGTTGTTTGCATACACCATCATATGTATTGAAAGGAATAAATATAATGATAAATTAATTGAAATGCATTTATTTAAAGACATTTGCTAATGGTTTATCGATTTTTCTAGTCATTGACGCAAGCTATTGGTAGAAGTGAAGCTCTGGTAGTCGAAAGATTGGGACGAAAGGTTGGAAACGAAGGTGCAGATAATTTCTAAGTTGGTTTTCTTATGATTACAACTGCAAGGTATGGATTTGTTTTTCTTTTATTTTGAAGAATAAGAATAGTTGTTTGCATACATATTCATCTGTTTTGAAATAAATAAATATGATGATAAGTATTTTGAAAAACATTTCTTTAAAGATAATTGCTAGCAGTTTCTCAAATTTTCATGTCATTGATGCAAGCTATTGGCAGAAGCAAAGATCTGGTAGTCAAAAAATTGGGATGAGATGCAGACAATTTCTAAGTTGGCTTCCTTGTAATTTCAACTGCAAGGTATGGGTTTGTGTTTCTTTTATTCTGAAGATCGAGAGTAGTTATTTGCATACACAGTAATCTATCTTGAAATGAATAAATATAATAATAAGTTCCTTGAAAAACATAAGTATATTAAGAGAACATGTCTAAAACAGTTGTAAACTCTATTATAAAGATGCATACCTATATTGTGTCATTCCCTTGTTATTTTATACCAAATAGATGTATTTTAGTGTTTTATTTGATTAACAAAACAAGTCAATAACAGTTGTAAACTCTATTATAAAGATGCATAAGTATATTATGGTATTCCCTTGTTATTTTATACTAAGTAGGTGTATTTTTGTGTTCTATTTGATTAAGAGAACATGTTTATCACAATTGTAAACTATATTATAGAGATGCATAAGTATATTATGATGTTCTCCAGTTATTTTATACAAAGTAGGCATATTTTTGTGTTAAGTTTCATTAAAAGAACATGCCTATAACAGTTATAAACTATATTATAGAGATGCATAAGTATATTTTGGTGTTCCCTTGTTATTTGAAACTAAGTAGGTGTATTTTTGTGTTCTGTTTGATTAAGATAACATGTTTATAACAGTTGTAAACTCTATTATGGAGATGCATAAGTATATTATGGTGTTTCCTTGTTATTTTATACCAAATAGCGGTATTTTTTGTTTTGTTTGATTAAGAGAACATGAATATAATAGTTGCAAACTCTATTATAGAGATGCACAAGTATATTGTGGTGTTTCCTTGTTATTTTATACCAAACTTATTTGAGGTATCTAAAGTGTAATCAACTGTAAGTATCTATATTAGACCAACAACTTCACTTCCACCAATAGCTTGCATAAATGACTAAAAAAATTGATAAAATCATAACATATGTATTTAAATAACTTCCATTAATCCCACGGGTGATGTGTTGGACTAACATTAAATTTTGCCTTGGCCCTTAAATATGCCGACACCACTTCACTAAAAAAGGGGCAAGATCTCAACATTGATCCTTGTAGCTTTAATTCAACCTAAACCGTTTTCAATGTTAGAAATAAAATATATGTTATGTGTGAGAATTTGGGATGTGAAGTCATTTATGTCATTAACCTCTTTTAACATTTCTTCGTTTTTTAAGCTTTAAAGCCTTGAAGATGTAACAATTTTAACTTGTAAGTTTATAATTATAGTTTTAATTATTTATTATTAATTTTTTTAGTCATTAAAACCATATAGAAGGAAGAACATGTTTGTTTTACTCAGTTTTATAAATGTGTTAAGGACCACTTGTGACTTAGGACACAATACACTTAAGGTAATAATTATATTTTAGTTGGCATATTTTGTTAATTGAAATAAAAAAATATTTGAAAGGTCATTATTGATTATGGATATGGTTAAGATATTTGAAATATAATATTTTGAGCAAATATCTTTAAAAAAATGCTTTTCAGAGAACTTATCATTATATGTATTCATTTCAAGAGATATGACTATGCATACAAACAATTGTTCTCATTCTTCAGAACAAAAGAAACACCAATCCATACCCTACAGTTTCAATCACAAAGAAACCAACTTAGAAACTCTTTGCACCTTCATTTCCAACCTCTCGTCCCAATCTTTCGACTACCAGAGCTTCGCTTCTACAATAGCTTGTATTAATGAATAGACAAAATAAGAAATTATCACATATGTATTTGAGCAACTTAATTATGCTTGAATATATATGCATCTCTTTAATAGAGTTTGCAACTATTATATACACGTTCTCTTAATCAAACAAAGGATTGAGAACAGTTGTTTGCATGCACAGTTGTATATCTTGAATTGAATAAATATAATGATAAGTTTTTTAAAAAATATTTATTTAAAGATATTTTTTTGTCATCCTTGCTTTTCATAATTATCTTGTCTTATGGCCCCATAGTCGATTTATTATTTATACTCCATACTTTGATTTTTTGTCACAATTTTTGCTATACTTTATTTATTATATTATTTGGTTGGTCTTTACCACTAATTTTCTCTAAGAAATAATGACATATAAGATACTTCTTTTAAATAATGCCCAAAGAATAAAATTAATTATATTAGGTGGTTGGTCTTTACCATATACTTCTTTTAGACAAACAAGAAACTCGTTTCCTCTAATAAATAATGGCATGCAAGAAACTTATTTTAAATAAAATGAATAAACATAATAGAGCCTCATGATCATTTCAACCAAATTTCTAACATGAAAATACCCATTTCATAGATTTTGAGAACATATCAACATGCAACAAGTAAAAATCAGTACAATAAATAAATATAATGATAATTTCCCTAAAAACATTTCTTTAAAGATATTTGTTTTCCATCTTTGCTTTTTATTGTTGTCTTGCTCTATGGCCCTATAGTCGATTTATACTCTATACTCTAATTTTTTGTCACAATGTTTGCTCTACTCAATTTATTATATTATTTGGTTGATCTTTATCCCATACTTATTTTAAACAAATAAGAAATTGATTTCCTCTAAGAAATAATAGTGTGCAAGATACTTCTTTTAAACAATGTACAAAGAACAAATTGAATAAATGCAACAAATCCTCATGATCATATTGTATTTTGTTTTTAAATGTTTAAGGTAATAATTATATTCTGGTTGACATGGTTTTTTAATTGAAATAAAAATATATTTTAAAGGCCAATATGTATATGGTTAAGATATTTGGTAGATCTTACTATATAGTTTGTAATTTTAAAACAATGAAAATATTTTGAATATTTTTTTCAGTTTTGTCATCATTGTTTTTCATAGTTGTCTTGACATATTGCCCCATAGTTAGTTTATACTCTATACTCTGATTTTTTTTCATCATTTTTGCTAAACTCAATTTACTATATTATCTGGTTGGTCTTTACCGCATATTTATTATAAACAAATAAGAAATTGATTTCCTTTGAGAAATAATGACATGCAAGATATTTTTTTATAAATAATGCATAAATAACAAACTGAATAAATGCAATAGAGCCTCATGATCATATTATATTTTATTTTTAAATGTTTAAGGTAATAATTATATTTTGGTTGGCATGGTTTGTTAATTGAAATAAAAAATATATTTGAAAAGTCAATATGGATGTGGTTAAAGCATTTTGGCAAACTTTATTATATAGTTTATAATTTTAAAACTATGAAAATATTTTAAATATTTTTTACAATTATGTCATCCTCATATTTCATAGTTGTCTTGCCCTATGGCCCCATAGTTGGTTTATACTTTATACTTTGATTTTTTATCACAATTTTTTTATACGCAGTTTATTATATTATCTGGTTGGTCTCTTGAAAGACTTACAGAGGTATGTACTCAATTTATACATAGCCACATGGCCATCAAATTTTGCATTTAAAAAAGGTAAATTTAATATTTAAAAATGAGGAGAAATTTAATTGTTAAAAAGAAGGAACTGTAAGCAAGATCTCTACTTTAGACTTCTCACCCTCTAAAATCTTTCTCCATTAGTTTTTTAATTAACACAAATTACCTCTTATCAAATAAATATACATAAGTGCTTCAGATTGTTTAAAACCCTAGAACCACAAAACTCTAAAATCTAAATTCATATAACTTCATTTATGTTAAAGTTTTATTCATTTATGGTCATGGGAATCACAAAGTGAACAATAATTACAAGAGAGGGCTAAGGAGAAGTCTAAGCAGCTAACAATGAAGTACAATCCAAGTAAGAAATACAAGCCCTACATGTCATGAAAATCAAGAAGTGATAATTACAAGAGGAGGCCAAGGAGGAGTCTAAGTAGCCAGTAATGAAGTACAATCCAAATAAGAAATACAAGCTACACATCTGCAAATGTTTTCACACATTTAATGAATTATGCATATCTTTTAAGGGATTTGAACTATTGCCATGTAATTTTCTCATCAAATCTTTGCTCCTAGTGTGAAAACCCTTTTTTATATTATTTCAAAACCCTTAATATTGAACATAATTTGGTTATCACATAAGATTGTTTTTTTAGTAATGAGATCAACAAGATATTTGCATTTATTTGGGATTGTTTGTTTAGTAACGAGATCATCAATACCTCAAAAATCTTGTGAATATGTGTTTGGGTATTGATGTGGTGATGACTCATTTTTTTAGAGTCGCACACACTTGTTTAGGGTTTAGGTTGGGATGGGTCTATAGCAATTCTTATTTATGTTGTCTCTCATGTCTTCTTTGTTTGGATGTATTCATTTAGTCAAGTGTTTGAAATGACTAGACTACCCCCAATTTCATAGGGCAAAGCAAAATAGTTGTTCTGAAAAACTTAGGGTATCTACTGATCATAATCGTTATTCTACCTCAAGCATATTTGCCCCATGAATGTGTTTGGGAAAGAGGTTTAACTATGATTTTTTTCCATTATTTAATGATTTG
Source organism: Torreya grandis (assembly GCA_037957365.1). Taxonomy (NCBI): domain Eukaryota; kingdom Viridiplantae; phylum Streptophyta; class Pinopsida; order Cupressales; family Taxaceae; genus Torreya; species Torreya grandis. Next base: position 736,094 of record JARHVA010001370.1, on the reverse strand, counting down.
AATATGACGCTTGATTCTCTATCTATTTATAATTTTTTTGAAAGAGTTAATAGAAATATTTGGTCAATTTATAATAGAGTGGTGATTTTACCAAAGATTCACCAATGGAATTATACCTAAAATCTAGGATTCACCAGAGTTTTATAGTAAGCTTTTAGGGGTCCATTCTTAACATTATCCCTGCTTAAGCCATGAGACTATTCATAAATCAAAAGGAATATATAATCTAACAAATTTGTAGCTGATATTCAATGCATCCACAAAGTCCAAGGAGGAAGCTAACATAAAAAAATGAACTTCATAGTTTCATAACCCTGAGATAATGTAATAAAGACATGTGGATTATCCAAACTTCTAAATATATGTATGAACTAAGTCAAGAAACAAATAATTATATGGATTCAATTATAATTGTAGCAACAATTTCTAATTAGAGGCCATGCAAAATATTATGACCATTATTGGGTAACTTGGTAGCCATATCGATATGGTGGATCCATCACCATATTTGATCAAACACAACACGACTATTATTATGCAATGTTATGGCCAATAACAACTTCTTTAAAATATTCAAAGGGATTGACTTCTATTTATTTTGAAAATTAGAAATCAAAAGATGTTCGTCATTATCATAGTGTATTTTTAATGACACTAGAATGAAACATTACACATAATACATTCATTAATTAAAATTATTTTTTTCAATTTATCTTTTATATTTGCATTGCTTTCATTGGGTTAAAATTATACGATCAAAACTGTTAAATTATATTCTCTATGATTGATTCTATTCACAACTATTTTTACACATGGAACTTTTTTTAATATTGTAAATATTTTATTTGCAAATTGTCACTTTCAAATCATACAACAATCTTTCCATGTGCAACACCTACACTCATTAACTTTCCTTTATGAGTTACAACTATTGATTTTTGTTTACATCTAGTTTGTTTATAGTTTCCATCTACACTATTTAGAAATATTATATACATGTCATTTTTAATACACCCATATTAAAGCTATTATTATTATTCAATTGCTTTCTCACAGGTAGATGGAACATTTACAATCACAAACATATATTTTAAGCCCCTTGAACTCATTTGCAAGAAATGCAACTTGGCAATTGAAAGCCTTCAACCAATATAGGGCACAACTATTCATTATCCCTCTTGTCAACAACAAATTTCCTATGTCTATTGCCATTCTTTGATTTATAATTTAAAAATTGTTAAAAATACTAATCTACAATTGGCATTCTTTCAAGGCCACCATTGAAGATAGTACACCTTGGATGAACAAAAATCTCACAAGATGACTAGATATGAAGGACAAAGCTATTGCCATCGCAAATCACAAATATATATTCTAGCCCTTTGAACTCATTTGCAAGAAATGCAAATTGGCAATTAAAATCCTTCAACTAGTCTATGTCACAATTGTTCATTATCCCTCTTGTTAGCAACAAAGTTTTTATGCCTATTACCATTGTCTAATTTATAATTTAAAAACTGTTAAAAATACCAATATGTAATGCATTTTTCTAGGCCCACCATTGAATATAGTATTACCTGCATTCACAAAAATCTCACATGATAACTACATAAAGGACAAAGCTATCACCATCTACTTGATTCGAGGAATATTTATACTTCACCAACACAAAGTAATTGTGCATGTCAACATAAAATACGTCAACTAAGGAATATCAATACATTATTCATCCACTTTTAAACTCATTTTTTAATTTATTTTGGAAACATACTTCAAAATACCTACATCTAACTAGTTATTATTATTATTTTTATCTTGTAAGTTTGTTTTATATGTCTTAGCCACGTTCCCATATATTTCATAGATGCTTATCAGTAAAACACTACCATATAATATAATATTACTTCAACAAAAATAATCAAAACTATATAAACATTATGATACTATATAATTGAACTACATACTTAACTCCTTTTAAACTATATAAATATTATGATACTATATAATTGAACTACATAATCAAAAATAATTCATTCATTCTTTCGTTTACTTAATCTCTTGATATGCTACAACAAAACATGTTCCAACTAGCCTCGTGTTTTGCATTTTGCTTCACTTTTAATATTGTTATCATTTATTATTACGTAATCTGTATATTGAAAATTGACAAACCACCGTTGAAAAGGAAGAGGTTTGGACATTATTAATAATAAATATATTATAATTTTAATAATTACACTATCATAAATAAGTAAATATATATAATATCAATATTTTATAATATAATATATCAATATATTATATTTAATATATTATTGATTTAAATTTATATAAATATATATATTGTTTATATATTAAAATATAGATTAATAATAAATATAATAAGTTGGAGAGTGAATTAAGAATGTAAGGTTTTAATTAAAACCTAATTATCATCCAATAACATCAAACTAAATATTTTTTTGAGAAGTGGATGATGTTTTATGGCACAAAGGAGTCAACATTTGGAAGAAAGGTAGACAAGTTGGAGGAAGTTGATAACACGTATCACACAAGTTTTTGTTTTGGATGGGTTGTAAAATGATGTCACAAATAATCAATTTCCATGCTCAGTGCACAGAATATGATGCCATGCGCTCTGGTATGCTTTCCTGTTATCACCTCCAACTAATCTCCAATGTCTATGACTATTGAATGAGGGGTGGGTTGTACATCAATCCAACGACCATTGTTGAGACCCTGCAAACCAAAGACTTCATGTGTTCCTTCATACGAAGTGGTAATGATTTGTGCGGAGAGGAGACGTTTTGTTTTTCGAAGAGCTTGACCAATGACGAAGAGGTGGAGAAGGGCTAGGCAATACAAAACATGCAAGTGGTGACATATTTCAAGGTGAGTTGGGTGGAAATGGTGAGGGGCAATGACAGGGTATTTCATGACTTGCACACATTACAAAGGGGTGTGTAGCTTGCAAGGTTCCAACATCTTTGATTGGTTATTTTCTATTGTTAAGGGTGGATAAGTATGTCATGAGCATTGATTTGATTGTGATAGTGTTCTGCGTCCGATGAGTGGCTTGAATTTGCATTATAATGTTGTTAATGTGTGGACAATATATTGATGCACCATAATTTATCTTGTAGCTTATATTCATCCATGCTACAAATATATTGTTAGGATTAGGAGCACAATTGATTACATTTGTATAAGCAATTAAACTAGAAGTAATATGTAACTAGAATTCAAAAATAGCATAAAATTTGAGAGACAATACACTCTTGTATTAACACTCTTCCAGAAGGAAATACAATGAAGAAATCACACTCCTCCCACACCTCTTGGGTGTACCAGTAATTCTCCCTCAAGAGTTCTCTCTCTCACACAATCAATTACAACCACAACTCAAACACAGAGTTGTTCCCTCCACCAGTCAGTAACAATACTGCCAGTACCAAGTACTCAAAGTACTCCAAGTAGATCTCCCTGATCTTGCAACGACCTGCAAATCAACTGATCTTACTTACCATGTAGATCTCCCCTGATCTTGCACAACCTGTAGATCAACTAATCTTACAATCAGAAGGATCTCTTCCTTGTCCTTGATTACAATACAGCCCCATGGGTCTCTTAAATAGATCCCATACAAACAATAATTAGACTTCCTAATTACAATAATTAGAAACACAGACTCAAGACTAAAATTAGTCTTTTACATGCAAACTGACTGTCCATCTAAAATTAGACCAGTTTTAGAAGCGCATGTAAACGCACACACATAGGTTACCGACATTGGTTCCTGTCTGATCGATGCCGACCGACCCCTAACCGATGTCAGTTACTGCGTACACTGAAGATGACTGACGTCGGTTGATCAGACTGACGTCGATTGCTCTGTAACTCAGCAACCTCCTCCATGTTTGCATACCTGTGAAGCTTTTAGCTCCACAACCTAGCAATCTCCCACTTAGAGATAAATAGCTGCACCTGTATCTGTACATCATCTAATTTTGTTTCCTGGCTTGTATCCCTCTTCAAATTCAGTCTTGAAGACCAACCACCACATATCCTGTGGTGCTACTCCTGTCATCCAAGTAGCCTACCATATCTGAATCTACATACCCATGTAGAGAAGTCCTTGACCCTGTATAGCATGAATCCCTGCTGTTGGTCCCTCTCAGATACCTGAGAATCCACTGAACTGCTTTCCAGTGCTCTTTTTTTGGATTGGCCATAAACTTGCTGACAACTCCCACTGCTTGGGCTTGCTCAAGACCATATAACCTGGCCTTCTGTCTCACCTGTCCATTCTATCCTTTCTTTAACCTAAGAATCCATTCATCTTTCAGTGCTTTCATCCCGTCTGGAAACTCTACCAAATCTCCCATTTGGTTCTTTTATAAGGAATCAATTTCCTTATTCATGCCATGCTCCCACTGTTTCCTGGATTCTACCTGCATTGCCTCTTTAAAAATTCTTACATTAACAAAAATCTCACATAATAACTTTACCATCTACTTATTCCAAAAAATATTTATTTATACTTAACCAATACAAAATAATTGTACATATAAACATAACAAACAACGATTAAAATACATCAATTCATTATACTTAACCAATACAAAATAATTGTACTTATTCCAAGGAATATTTGGTCACACCTTTTCAACCTACACGGGTTTCGGGAAAATATTCTTAAAGATTTTTTTATATTCGCTGGACAACGTGTATATACCCAAAATATACTTCCTTTTTTGGTATAATGGTTTCTTTTGACAATGTATTGTCTTTGGCTAGTTTTTATTTTTATTTTAAAAATGATTCCACCTAGAGATTTTTGTGTCATAGCAGACTTTGAGAACACTTGGGGACCAAGTCTAGAGTAAAATTTAAATATAATTATTTTGATTGAAGCTAATATTCAAAAAATAATTATAAGAATATATAAATAAATATATTAAATTATCAAAAACATGATTTTGTTGAATAATATATCATTGGAGTTAGAATTATTTTATTTAAATTATATATTAATGTCGGTTAAAAGTTAAAATTAATTTATGATATTATACAATATAAAGAAGATAAGGGAGTCTAGTAGCACACCTCAAAAAATATAAAAGAAAAAAAAATATATAATAAATAAAAGGAAATCAACATTTCAATAGAATAAGATATCATGAAGAAGATAAAAAAGATAGGGATTATGCATAGTGAAATAAATCATGTTGCTTTTGTAAAACACTTATGATACTTAAAGTGATGAAGTGTTTGATAGGCATAAGTCCATGTGAATCATTGAGTCTGTAATGTTTCGTTGGTCTACCATATAAGTTTTGAAGATGGTCACAAAGCATCTTAATGCAAGAGCATCCTAGGATCAATTCCAATCTTACATCACCCAAAAAATAATTATTTTAACTTTTGTTTTCAATTATTCTTATAAGTGTTTCATCAAACCTTTGGCAAACACAATTTTGGTTAGAAGTTAGGCCAACTTAACCAAAATAAATTATGCGGGCTTGTCTCATTTTGTAAGGACATGATGTATCTAGAACCATTTGTAAAAGAAAGCCAAGGTTAGGAGTTAAAAGCACAAGAAAATCAGTCCAATAACCCTAAATAAATACCCAAAAAAGAGTTTTGGAAGTTGGTTGTTCTTATTTGGTGTTTGGGGAAGTCTATGGGGTGACCTCAATAGTATAAAAATGTAGAAAAGAAGAGTTTCAATAACAATAACAAGAAAAATATAAAATCAATAAAAATCAGAGATGAAAAGGACATTTTTGATGGTATGTAGGTTGGAGTAAATGGTGCATCCATCCCAACATATAAAATAATATTTGAGTTGGGTTTTTCACATACATGGTGTAGTGAAAAATGTCCAACGATCATTCATCTTAAGTAATGAGAATTTGGGCTCCAAAGTTTTATGTAAATATTTGAAAAAATGCCTAAGAGCATATTTGGACTATTGTAATTAAATAAAAAAAAGGGTTGAGCATGTGTTAGAATATTTTGAAGTGTTTGTGGCCTAAATATTATGTAATAAGGTGAGGAAATTCATTTCATGATTTTCTATTATGATTTGGGTATGTGGTGTACCTGGAAAAGACAGGAAAACTATAATACAATCAAGATAATAGTCTAGGTTCTATGTGGGTTCCATATGAGGTTGGTAATGTGATAAAATAGGTTATGATATTTTTTTGAGTACTCATACTTCCTATCCCCTTTCACATTCAACTAGATTTCGAGTTTAGTACAATTTTACTTGCTTAATAGTTAACATCTCATTATATGATGGAAATTATAAATCTCTCACACATCCACTAAATGGATGGGAATACCATATGAAGAGATAAATAAGTGTGGGGGACTTGTTTACGCTGTTAGGATTAATGTCCTCCTTCATTGGACCCTCTATCCTAGACATATCAATTAGTATCAGAGCAAGGTTTTCCTTACTAGGTTGAGTCTTGTGAGGCTTTAGTGAGTTTGTTACAAGGGTGAGAAATTACATAGTTGTGAGAGAAGTTGAATGTTTTCCATCTTGATAAGATGGGTAGACAACATAGAGTTGTCAAAATGGCAGACAAAGGAGGTAAAATACTAAGAGTTATGGATTTGACAAAGATATTGAGATAATTTCAAGAACTACTAGATGTTATAGAAATTGCACAAAGTAGAGAAGTTGTGAAAGATGTGAGCGATAATGAAGTTGAAGCACTCAAGTTCAGGATGAAGACCTAGGTGAAAATATGGGAAAATGAATAACTAGAAGAGAAAAAAGTTGTTATTGTTGATAAGAAATATGTAGAGGAAGGTGTAGACAAAATGCCAAATGTGAGGTAACATGCACATGAATGAGAAGAGTATTATTTCTCCATAGTGTATTGATGGAAAGAGAACAAAGAGTAGAAGAGGTGGCTTAGAAAAGAGTTAAGAAATAAAATAAAAGTGATTCCAAGTCACATATTGCAATAATGGAGAGGATGATAGAAGAAATGGTGTCCAAATTGGATGCCTTGGATAGAATTATAATAAGTTGAGGAAAGAGGCTTGTTGAGAAAAAGAAGCTTGTAGAGCTAAGAGGAAAATATCCCAACAAAGGAAAGAGACCAACAAATGTCATGGTGAAAGAAAAAGGTAAGCTCACTAGTAATGTACTTTTATTTTTTGGTAGAGAGATCCCAAAATAACTCATGAAATGGATAGTAAGCTTTTTGAAGAGAAACATATAAAGACGCCAAGAGGGTAAAATTTGTAAGCATGAGATTGTGTAGAGTTGTGGCTATGTATTAAAGAGATTTCCACAAGAGGAGATAAACAAAAGGAACATAATAGGTAAGAAGATGGGAACATTTGGTTTTCAAAGTGATGGAGCACATAGCGCATCTAAGAATGAAAGGGGAATAGTTAAATGAGCTTCAAGCATTGAGGCTTGAGACTAAAGAGAAGACGATTGCCTTGAGAGGGAATAGGAGGGCAAATTTTTTTATGTGAGCAACATTTTAAGAATGAAATATGCTATGTGCAACTTAATAAGGATGAATGCTTCACGAATAAGAATGGAGAAATAAATATTGCAACAATAGTGTTTAAAGGAGATGATGGTTCAACTAAGGTACCAATGACGAAAAATAAAATGTGAGATGTTAAATCCCATGGTTATTCTATGTTGATTTTTTCTAGTAAAGAAGAGTACATATCCATAATGAGAAGAAGGTACAAGCAAAGTTTCGGTGTGATTAAAAAAAGACAATCCTAAGAGCTAAAAATGTGAGTGTGAAAGGCTTTGAGGTACCCAATCTTGATGGAAACCAAGTAATGCATGTGAAAAAATAAGACAAGGTCATCATGAGAGAGTATATAGATAGAGGAAGTGAAGAAGAGGAGTATGGTCATCCATTATAAGTGACAAAGGAAATTGAAAATGGAAATAAAAATGAAGGTATGTTAATTAAAGAATTTCCTTTAGTGAACATTAATGTATTTGGAATCCATCCATATGAAGATGTAGTTATGCAAGTGAAAAGTGGTGACAGGGTAGCGATAAGGGTTGATGCAGAATGGACCATTGATAGTCCATCATTTGAGTATAAGTTATGATGATAATGAAAATTTGGAGAATATGTTTGCCTACAATGGTGATGAGGTGGATGAAGTGTTTGTGGGAACTTTTAATTCCCATAATGTTGTTGATATATGTGTAGGTACAACATTTTATAAGATGGTAACTAAGAAAAAAGGTTTAGTTCAATCCTATAATCTCATGTGCATGAGAAATCAAAGTGGAACAAGGATATACTATTTCAATAGTTGAAGTGTTGTTTGATAAGGATGTGGTTGTGGTAGAAGATTATCTTCAAGTGAAATTAAGGAAATGAAGAGTGGACAACGGATGGTTTCTTCAAATGATGTACTCAAGCGTACATACAAGCGTGAATGCATTCAAAACAACAGTTAGAGGTGGGAGAGAATAATCTCACAAAATATATTGAAGGAGATTGGCAAGAAGGATAAAACATTCTCCATAGGAAAATAATGGATAGAGGAAGGTATGCATTAATTCTCCATCTTGAGATGTGTAGAGAGTGAAGTTGAAGATAGACAAGTTAATAATTTGTTGGAAGAGGATGTTCTAAAATATATTTGGGCAAGAAGATAGAAATAATGTCACTTATGTGGCATATAAACAAAGAATGAGATAAATATGGTGGATATGTTTTTTCCAAGAAAAATAAAGGATGCATAAGGTGTGAGATCATCCCACATTGGAGTTGAAGGAGGGACTCTCATGAGACAAAGGTTGACTTATTTTTACATGGGAAACACGAGTGCACAAGTATATTTGCACATGACATGCTTATGATGCCTAAGAGAATGAAGAATGGATATATAAATAAACTTATGCTCAGATAATGAATATGAAGAAAGAAGAAGGAAAATAATAAGAATAGAATGAGATGGAGGAGCTAATGTTGTTATCATATCAAACATTTTTAGTAGAGGATGATATTGCAGCTGAAGCATGTCTCTTTAAAAACATGTATTTAGATGTGAATGATGTGAAAGTAAATACACGTGGTGCTTATGTAAAAGGATCATTGAATATAGAAGAGAACATTGCTACAATAAAGATGTCATTAGAGGTTATGCCTATGGGGATGCCTAATTCCCATAAACCTATTTGTGTTGGGTGTGTTGTATCACTTAAGAAAGAAAATGAGGTTGATATCATGCAAAGAGAACATGTTTTTCTAAGAGGAGTTTTAAAAAGATCGATGTTACAACAATGGTGGTGTTGAATGGGCTAGTTCTCATGTGAATTATCGATTCTCAAAAAAATTGGTTTGTTGATTTTTTATAGATATGGGTGAATGCACAAACTAAGAGGAGAGTGTTGTGATGAATAACTCAAATGAATGGGCCTTTGTAGGTTAAGCATGGGATATGGTTTAAATTATGATAAACAGTTGATATGATGGATTATTTGATAAGATATCTATGAGAGATTACGGTATGAGCTATAAAAGGAAGGAAAACACCATTTCCATGCTTTTATTAGAGGAAGAAGTGGTTGGTTCAAATCTAATAAAGGCTTGAGAAATAATGGTGTTGAATACACTTGGCAGAGGTGGATGGATAACGGTGGCTTAAATCCCACAAGAGGATGGAAGATGATAAATATATCATATTGGATGAGGTGAATGAACTATGCTAAAGTAATGGGCAAGGAAAATAGAAATGTATTCAGAACTAGTAGAGGAGGACAATTTATGATTGAGAAGGTAGCTAGAAATAAAGGAATAAATTATGTAATAAAATTCAAAGGTACCTAACAATATATAAGGGTAAGCCATGGCCATATTCATCAGGTTAGATGGATGGTTCTACCATCCAGTCCAAATTTTTGAGCACCATGCTCACAAACTCTTAACTATAGTGTATGATGCTAGAGCATCCTAGGTCAATTGCAATCTTGCATCACTAAAAAAAAGTTATTTCAAAATCTGTTTTCAATTATTCTTGCGAGTAATTTTTCAAACATTTGGCATACAAAAAGTATTGTTTGGATGTCTCGTGCCACCTTAGTCAAAACAAATCATATGTATTTGCTTGTATTTGTAAGGACATAAGTTAGCCGGAACTGTTTGGAAAAAGAAGGCCCAAGTTGAAAGTTAAAAGCATAAGAAAATCAATCTAATAACACTAAAAAAAGAGCATTTTTTTTTTGAAGTTGGTTGCTTGTATCTATTGGTTTGGGACGTCTATGGAATGACCTCAATAATAGAAAAATGTAGGAAAGAAGAGTTTCAAGAGCAGAAACAAGAAAAATATAAAAATAGTCAAAAACAAAGAGGAAAAAGGGCATTTTTCAGGGTATGCAATTTAGAGTGAATGGTGCATCCATTCAAAAATGTAAAACCATATTTGAGTGTATTTTCACATACATGATGTAGGGGGAAATATCCTGGGATCATTCATCTTTAGTAATAATAATTTGAGCTCCAAAGTTTTATGTAAAATTTTGACAAATTGTACTAAATGCATATTTAGACTATTGTAATTGAAGGAAAAAAGTGTTGAGTATGTGTTAGGACATTTTTAAGTGTTTTTGGCCTAAAGATTATGTAATAAGAGGAAAAAATTTGTTTCATGATTTATTTATTTTTGTGAGGATATGTGGGTGTGCCATGGGAAAACTTGAAAATTATATTTAAATCAAAATAATAGTCTAGATTTAATGTCAATTTTACATGAGGTTGGAAATATTTTAAAATGTACTGTGAGATTTATTTTGAGCACTCATATTCCCCATCCCCTCTCTCATTCAACTATATTTGAGTTTAGTGCATTTTTACTTGCTTACTATTTAAAATTCCCATTAAATGATGAAAATTACAACTCTCTCATAAAAAATCACTAAAAAGAATGGGAATAATATAAGAAGGGATAAATAAGTGTGGAGAACCTTTTTAGGGTGCTAGGACCAAGATCATGATTCATTGGATCCCTTATCCTATACAACATCACCTCTTCCTACTGATGATGTGAGATGATCATAAGTAGGATGTAATTAACCTAGTGCATGCCCTCTTTGGAGACTTATAATTGAAAATATATTGGTGAAGGTTAAAAATAACCTAGAGGAATAGGCTAAGCATCTCTAGTCTTGATAAGCCATGAATGTTTAGATAAAGCCTAAATAATCTTTGAAGAGGCAACATAATTGTCCTCATACCTCGTAATATGAAGAAAATCTAAAAATAAAAAATGAACAATATGTAAAGACTCAAGTAAAAACTCAATATTGTAATTAATACATAAATGTAATTGAAATTACAACCAGTTAATATGATCTATTGTAACAAATATATAAATTTGTTAAGGATCAATATTGTAATTAATAAAAAAATATTATTGAAATTACAATCAATTGATATGATATATTTATTGGTTACTTTAGAAGTGTAAAACTTGTATCCCTTCAACATGGGTGAGTGGTTTCAAAGAATTGAACTTTACAATTTAATGAAGTGAGGCTTCACAATCCATAGCATTTGGGACTGCTTTGGGATAAATTTATGACCACCTTTTTTAATTTGAATGTCTTAATTGATTATGATGTTATGTTCAGCTTATATTCATAAATTGTTTTTTTTTCATGAATGATTGTCCAATTCAATAAGTAATTTTAAAGTATGGCATGTAATTTGATCTAGAATATATGAATGTTTGATATATATAATGGTAAGCCCTTGATTTATGACATGCAATAAGATATGTGTCGCTAACTTATGGCAAGCATAACCGTTAACTTAATCATATGATTATTTCTATATCCTCATATTGGTGGTAGGGTTGGTTTATAGAGTATCTATAGCCTAAATAGGGTGTATATAGAAGGTAGTAGTTAATATTAGATCATCATATTGTGATTTTTTCCTTATTGTAAGGTTATTGAGGTTGCCCCCTTGAAGTGGCTTAGTTATATACTTTACTATTCTACTCTTATTTTAATCATATTATTATATATTACTGTGATTTAACTTTAGTGGTATAGCAATTTTATTAAAAGTTGTATCAAAGCTTTGACTTGAGAAAACATGTGGTTGAAACACTAAGTTTGAATAATTTCCTATATCTCACAAATTGTTGCAAAAGTTTCTACCATTTTTTTTATTAAAATTGAAGATTTATTCAAGGAATCCACAATCCAATTTTAAACTTGTTGTGATGATTTTTAAGTGAATTACTTAAATTATATTTTTTTTCATTAATGTACTCTATAGGCTGATATTTTATAAGTTATTATGTTTTCTTTACATTTTTAAAAAGAACACAAAAATATTTTGGGGGTTTGTTCTTTGAAGTTTTGGATTTGAGACTGAACTCAACATGAAATTTTCTAGTCAAAGTTTAATCAAAGGTGAAAAATAAAAACTATACTATCAAGTCTTAACATGACAAGGCCAAAAACTAGAAGATGGGGAAAGAATTTGTACACATAAAGGAATACTTCTGATAAAGAGAAGACAAATTCAAATTTTGGATCAGGTGGGATTTTTGATATGGTGCTTTCTTCATTGGATGAAAAAGTGTGTTATCTTAATGAGAGTATGTGCAACATGCAGTTTAAAATGAAATGAGATATGGAAAGTATGCATGTTAGTAGTATGTTGTGAAGCATATTTTGCATACTTTTTATAAAAAATTGTATGTGTGACATATGCACAATTATTTATAATGTAATTTTTAATGTAAGTCAATGTAATGGATAGAAGATTGAATGCTTACTTGAGGCTGAACAAAAGAAGAAAAGGTAAAAAATGTGAAGAGTCGTGTTCTCTTCGAAGCCTATATATACCCAACATGTGTAAAAGAATATGGTTATATCTCTAAAATAGTTTTTGAACTTAATACAAGACATTTATTTCTAAGTATTCAATCTCATCTTATGTCTTGAGTGTTTATTATTTGTGAACTAATGTATCCTCATTGTATCTTATAAAGTAATTTGGCCTAAGGATTAAGATGTGAACTTCTGTTCTAGGCATGAAACTAAGGTAAGTATGATAGTTTGTGTGATATTACCTTTGTAATCAATTTTGAAGAAAGTTATGAGTAATATAACACACCTTATCCTTCTTATGACACAATTAAACAACTTAGTATATTTCAAGTCCTTTTGCAACCCATAAGACTAAAATAATTAGGATGTCCCGATGAGGAATTCTATGGTTGATACTAACAATGGTTTTGTTTATGGGACCCCAAAATGTTAATATGGTTACCTAGTTAAATGGACCTTGAGAATTATCTTGATTCAAGGATACATGAGTTTGCAGAAGAATAATATGTTAGACTAGGAATGAAATCCAAAGAGATTATTTATACTCATATATATGGAGAAATTTATGATTTTTTCTTGTAGGATTTGACTAAGTTGTTAGCAACATGTCTATGCAGAGTTGAATATTATTTCTTCAAACCTTGTAGGATAGATCACTTTGTTTGGAGTGAAGAGAAGCTAGAATGGTTGCACAACCAAGACACTGAGTGGACACATGCAATTGAGCAATGAGTGAATACTCAGATTGAAGGATACATAGATGAGTTTTTTTATGTGGGGATATGTTGTGTTTGAAGTTGCATATAATTTGTTTGTTAGAGGAATGAGAGGTTTTTTTAATAAATGACTTCCCTTGTTGTTGAAAATGTTAGCTAAGGAAAAAAACATGGTACTAACTCTAGATGACATGGAGTAGTTGAGCGAGGAAACATGGGGACGCAAAATGGGGTTGTTGAATGAACGATAGATGGACTGTGGACACTAGACCAATTGAAACTAAAAACCAAGACAGATCAATGGACAAAAGAAAGACAAAATATGGTAATAATATTATGTGGCTTCAACTAGAAATAAGACAAAATAAATGTTGTAACAAGTAGAGTCTCATATAATATGAAAGGCCAAAGGTCAATTCAAGTAGGAATACAAGAGGAATTGCATAGGGAATGGAAGGAACAAACCTATAGAAGATGAGACTGAGTCTGATGCTCAAAGGGAGATGGAAGAAACTAAAGGAAGTGTAGATATAAAGAAGATGTAGAGTCCAATCAAAAAATTGAGACCAACCTAAAAGTGGTAGAAGAAGAAGAATGAACAAATAATGAAGAGGAAGTTGTAGACCAAAAAAGGAACATAACAATAGGTTTAACAAGAAAATATGTTATACCCCAACACGCCCCATTTTCAAAATTCAAATAAGGACCCATTATTGATATAAATATTCATTTGTGGGATATATTAACCTTAGGAATTCTAATATTGATCAAATATACATAAGCCTAAGGTTATTTTTGAAGTCTAATTTACATTACAAATTTCCAAAAGAAAGAAAATCAGAGCTTGGGCATCATTCATGATTTATTTACTACCTTTGATTCTTTTTATATTCGAATGCTTATTCAAAGTTGGGTTTTTATTTATTTAATATATGTAAATAATGAAAAAAAATTAGCATATTTAAGCTTTGATGCACAACATCCCATGACATCTATTAACATTCCATTTACTCGCAACTAACCATAATTTTAATATAAATACTATAAGCCCCTCTGATAATCCAGATTCTGATGATAATTCCACGTGGAAGCATCTTGTTCACTCATGACTTTTGGATTTCAAAATATGTTCAAAGCCCCTGAGTCATTGTGAGCCATCCGCGTGTCAAAATATTGTTAACTTGGGGCACATCTAGTCTTCATGAGAATTCTAAGTCTTATAAGTTTTTAGAGCCCTAAAATTATGCCATGTGGCATAATTCCATTGATTAAAAATCTGAAAGATCAAGGCAGGTCCAATACATTAGAAATTCTTGAGTAACTGAAATCATGATAGGTGGCATAGTTTCATTCACTAAGGCCCTATTAGTTGCAAGTATAGATCCAAAAGTTCTTAGTCCCCAAGTTAATGAGATTCATCCACATAGTTTGATATCATTAATGCAAAACCTATCAATTTAAGTTATATTTCTAGAGTTCCATTTTCTCCCAATTCCTAAGGACCATCCACATGTCATCATCTCAAAAGCTTGAAACTTGTTAAGAGGAAGGTACACGAAAAATACAATAGTCTTTAGAGGGACGAGAGCCATTCACATGGCATGATCTTAGAATCCTAGAGATTATAATTAAAAATTATAATGTTAGAGTTCTATAAATCCTACAACCCTGAGATTTCTCCATGTGATATCATCTCGTGCGCATGGTGCTTATCAGAGAAGCACATAGTTTAAATTTTGAAGAGTCTCAACGCCTTGAGACACTGCTAAGTGGTAAAATCTCATTAATGTATAGTCCATCATGCATACAAATTATAATAATGAAAAGCTAAGGACCCCTAGGTAAGTGAGATCTAAACAAGTGCCACAATTTCAAAGATACATAGTTGAAATACAAATGTAATATTTGATAGCTAGGCAAAAGTTCATACATGGTAAATGGACACTTGGCTCATGATGATGGCTAAACATTCACAGTGAATGAAAAGATTCCACATGGAAAAAGATACCTGCTAAAACTGACTTGAAATTTTCAAATCAAAACAGGAAATAAAGATAAAAGTCATTATTTCATTAACTTTGCATGAAATGGGCTTTCAAGTCTCAAGCTTTAAGTGATATAGGCAAAATCTTAACAATATCAAATCACTTTCCCATTAATAAATGAACTGTACACTGTGAATTTGAGCCACCAAGTTATCAAAATCCCTAACTTTATTACTATCAAATTTATGAATCAATCCAATCAGCTTACGAGAAATTATATAGTGTTACAATAACTTCTTCATCTCTTGTATCTAACCAACCTCCCTCTCAATATTCTATCATAGGAGGGATTGAGTATTTGGACACAATATTGTCAAATGAGCAGTATCATTCCCTCATTACTCTACTCTTTAAGATGAGATAGATGACATTAAATTATATTCAACCTAAGACAAATTGGATGAAGACATGAGAAGATAGGTGGATGATTTGTTACCAATAAAAAAAATGGGGTTGCAAAATGTGGCAGTGAAATATGAGGTAATGTTGTGTATTGATTTACTTCAATATTTATTTCTTAATGACATTAGGGATTGTTTGAATTTTAGGCTCCACAAAAATGTGGTATCCTATATTTTTTGGGAAGCCTTTAAAAGGTATTTGCGTCTTCTAGTCCTTGAGATAACTTATAACTAGGTCACAACCAATGCTTGGCTAGAACATAACATAGTTGAGAGTAAACTCAAGCAATGGATGGATAATGGTGAAAATTCAAATATTCAAGGTGTTGTTTACTTAATTCTTATATTCAAATTTAGGCCAATTATTAGAACAACCATGACATTGATGAATAGGTTGTATGGATTTTATAGCATCACTTATGTGCATGAGGCATGGGTTCCCTTGTTAGACATAATTTTGACTTCTAATAAAATTGTGGCACTTGGTGAAGTTATTAGTTCAGGCTCAAGGCACAGATGTTAAAAGTTGATGAAAGGCCATTTGATTGAAATTTGTATATGATGTTTTATGTAGTGGATGAAATAATGGGAAGAATGCACACAACCTTTGGATAACCTTGAGAACCATCTACATAATATGTGAATAATAGGGTCTGTGATAACTTTTCCATACTCCATACTTATAGGTTCAAAAAGGAAATAAAGAAAATTGCAGAAGACATATACCTACTAGTGTACCAAACCATTTATGGGTGCCCCATGCACAATATTTTTGACAAAATAATAAGAAACATTTCAAATATGGGAGACTATTGGTATTATTTATATTTCACTATAATTATGATAAAGATAATTAGGGCACTTCCTCTGAATTTGCCTCGTTTTGTCCCTAACAAGGTGGGAAAACAAGATATAGCATATCAAATATATAATAGTGTGGATGAATATATAAGTGACAAGCACCAAGGATACTACCACAAGAACCATCTAATCATTGGCCAATTTCAATACTCAATGAAGAGGCACCTCAATTCAGTCGATAAGGTCAGGGCTCATTATGGTTTAAATCAAACACAATACTAAGATTGGGACTCTAGAAATAGAGTAAGGAAATATCTCAATGAGCTTAGGAAAAAGGGAGTTCATATTCCCTATGATCATAATTTTTTTGAACATGATCAAATTTACATCAATGTTGTAGATGATTCAAAGGTATACATTCGCATGAATCAACATAAGATGCCAATGGCAGTAGCCGAGGAAATCCAATATGACCCTTCAATCATTAGGGATTGGGAAAATAAAATTATGGACAAGGAAGATAAAGCCACAAACCATCAATGGCCCCAGCCCCAATCCCAATCATCACCAGAGCATGGTCATCCTTCCTCTCCACATCAAACAAAAGTGAGCCTATCAAAGGCATGTGCCATACAAGGGGAAATGAATCCCTATATTAGGAATAATATTTTTAAGGGACTCCCAAGCCCTCAACCAACAAATACCATGCAACTCCCCATAACAACTACAACAATGTCACCTCCTATAGGTGGACAAACGATAACAATTTCTTTGGTTCTTTTGCCTCCATTGACCATGGTTCAAAAAGTAAGACTTCTTGCATTTTTATTGAGTTATTTTGTTCCTATACCACCTATAGTCTCAATTCATTCACCTTCTACCACTTCTTCCATTCCCACTTATCTTCATTTGTTGAATCCCCTTGATGTTTGTCATTTTTAACTTATGTTGTTGTGAGGACTGATTAAGCTGCAATTAGTTTATTTTTTATTGACCCCTTAATAGATCATGCTAATCAAATTATGTTTGACTTGGAAGGGATCGTAATGTTATTTTACTAGGTTGGCATGTTGTCATGATAGTTAGGGATTCGTGGGGCTTTATTGACCTACCCCCTCAACATTATGATAATCTTGGTCGATGTGATTAGGTTTAGAGTGATCATTGGTTTTTTTGGCTTTTGTCACAAAGCTTGACTCTCGAGATGGGCATAGGGTGTTGAAGAAGTTTTGAGCCTTGTTCAAACCAAATATCTTTGGGGTCAAAACCTTAGGGCAAGAACGTCAATGCAAAAGTGAGAAATGATAATTTTCATTATGCAAGCCATTAATGGAAGCAAAGATAAAATGGGGTTCATGGAGAGAAGAAGGTGTTGGGTGTTGATTCTCCTCATGGTGGTTAAGAAGATAAAGGAGAGGCATTCACCATTTTTACCTCTACAGGGATGACATTGTCTCCAAGCAAGTAATGTATTGTGAAGTTTCGTTATAATAGATAGACTGCATGTCTAATTGTCTTGATGTGAAACCCTAGTGAAACTAAATGTCTATAGGCTCACCATGAAGTTGTTTGACTTCATAACGAACCCAAATTCCATTGTTATCATTTTTTTAGCAATGTTGAAGACCCCTGATTATGAATGAATACTGGGTTTGAATGAGAACGTTGTCTTGTTTTCCTGTCTTTTTTTTCTTTGTGTTGGACTTGGTTATGACATCACTATAAACTCTTTTGATAAATGCTTAACTGGGCATGGTTATATAATACTATTTTTTTTCATTTAGTGTTTGGTGCCTTATTATAATCTATTTGATGCATATGGAATACCTATGGGTCTCAAAGATCATTTGAGATTTGAGTTGGGCATCCAAGTGATCTACTTTGTATGATGTTTGGTATTTTGTTGTAGCCGTTGTCTTGGAGAATGATTTCATTATGAAAATGTTGTTCTCAGCTATAGATGGTTATTTATTTTGAATGTAATTATCGTATACTCTTACACTCATTATTCAAAATTGTATGGTTGTGTATGACATTAACGTAGTCGAGGTTCTTGATGTAGTTGTAGGCAAAATGAAGGATTGTTGGTTTTGTTTAGTCATGAACTTCTTTTATTTATAAGTTATTGTTAAGGGTCACATGCATGTGAACTCTTTGAGAGAGGCATTATGGAATATTGTTGATTGAATTAATATGTTTGGGAGATAACTAGTTTTAGAAGAATCAAGTAGTGTGATTATATGCATACTCTTTTAGAATGCTTGATTGTTGTTAGTAATCCCTTTTGTTGAATGCATCTTTTAGGGTTGATTGTTTGATGTTATTCCTTTGGTGTGTGATTGTGTTTCCATTATGATTAGTGGCTCATTCACAAGGCACATGCTCATGCTCTTTGTTTGAGCCCAATTGTTGATTTCCACCATCGAGCTAATGGTTGGGGTGGTTAAGGCCACTGATGGTTGGGCTCATAGGACTGGGCATGGGATTTGTTCTACTAGAGTTACTCTATGTTTTTGGATGGATTCAACTGGTGGAATAGTTCCATTTTGGATATAGATGTTCTTATACTTCAATTATATTCTGGAATATTGTTTAAACATGTGTAGAATCACATTAAATCATTCATGCTTATTTACATTATAAATCATTATTTTATTACCTACTTACATTATGATTTATTTCGGTTGGGATTGAAGATTTGTGTTAATTTTTACTATGTAGTATAGGCGTATTATTATGATTGATTAACTAGATGCATGAATAGTAAATAGGTTTCCAATTTAGAAATGGATGTTGTTTCTACACACACACACACACACACACCAAAATTATGTGTGTTGAGCAACCACTGGGAGTCTTGTAATCATATAAAAATTATAATTGATGTCTAAATTAACTTTGGGATTAGAATCTTAAGTTCTGGTTGTCTTAAGAAGCACGTGGAGACAAGTAATTAGAAAAACTATGCAAGTATTTTATGGCTTTATTTTTAATGGTTGATGAATATTAACTGTTCTCGGTGACCTGTATTTTTTCTCAATAGCTTCAATATCATTGGGGTGTTAAACTTATGTATTATTGCCTAAAGCAATTCATATGGAGATTGGTTTCTATCTTATTGAAACTCTAGTCGACTAGTTAGAAGTCAGAGCTAATAGTGTGTTGTTTATTAAGCTTATGATCAGAAAATGTTTGAACTTTGATGTTTGGTCAAATGACATAAACCCTGTAGGTCTGCATCAATGCTATGGTTGGTTGTTATTCTTGTTTAATGTTAGGACTGTATTAAGGCTACGCTCAAATTATAAAACTGTAATATTGTGTAAGTGAGTTGAATATCACTGTAGTTATAGAGTTCTTGTTTTCTTTCTTAAATCAGCCCTACTCAGATTATAAATGGGTTGTAATATTGGAATATGTGATTAGCTGACTATTGGTTGAATGTGAAGTTCAAATTGGAATAAAACAATTATGTTTTAATGCAATGTTGCTCAATCATTTGGATAATTGGTATTTTATCTAATGACTAAGCAAATGATAATACTAGCATTGATATTGCAATGTTGGTAAATGTAGTAATGTCTCTACTATTTGATGTTATGTTGCAGTTGGTGTGTGCACATGAATATTGCACATTAAATACAACACCATATATAGGTCTTATTTTATACATGTGTGTATTTGGCTGCATTATTGGGTGAGAACATAGCTTGTTCAAGTATGCAAGTTGTGAGCTTTTCCTATTTTGTATCATTTGATTTTAGAAGGCTTATTGATAAATTATACTCTTACAAAGTTATTAAATAACAATAATAATATTTAGGTGTATGTTAAGGAGGAATGTCAAGTAGGCATAAGGGGATTATTTACTTTATGTATATGGTAAAGCATATAGAATATGTTTGTGTAGTAGAGATCATTCTTTCTCATTCTAAAATAAGTCAAGCTAACAAAAGGTTGGAAGATGTTAGATATTTAATTGTAGTGTATGAACATGGTTGTTGAAACAATTGCCTTCAGTTTTCAATTAACCATAATATTTTCATACTTTTAAAACATACAACCATTCTGAACAACCAAAGGACAAGTAGGTAGAAAATAAGGGCAAAACCTTTATTTACTGATATGCGGGATGGTTGAGAATATTGAATGTGCAAGTAGAAAATTAATCTTTTGTTGGTTGTATAAGAGCAGATGTGATGGCCTCTTATGGGGTACTATATATATGCAATGTGAACCATGAGGACTCCTTTAATGCTTGGATGTTAAATTAAATGAAAATATGCCTTCTTTGCTGATATGCTAAACCAAAACCACTATGGTGCAATGATTCCTAAGTTATAGTCACCATCTAATGGCCAAGAGAGGATAACATGAATACATGACTTTTGATTGTGGAAAGCTTAAACGAATTAAAGTGTTTCAAACACTTATATTGTATTGCTTTTGGAAATAGTCTTGCAACCCAAGTTTGTTGATTTCAAATAGTGTAAATTTTGTCTAAGTTTAGCTCAGTATGATGATTCTTCTGTTGAAATTTTAGAATCTTGTATTCTAATTGCTACATCGTTCTAGTTTCAGAATTTTGTAATTAAATATGTGATTAGCTAGTTGACCTTGGATTCTAGTAACTAATCCTTCAGATTCTAATGATGACTTGTGAATTAACTGGAGATATATTTTGTCGTTTGATTAGTACCAATCATGAATGAGCTATCTATTTTCCCTTGCTATGTGATTGAAACCATTGGGGAGAACAAGATGCTTGTTTAGGGTTAAGAATCCTTAGATGATCCTATTAGGAAGATAACCAAATAGTGTAGAGTCCCAAGTGTATCAGTGTGGACCCACACACTGATGTACCCTAAACTGTATGTTTCTAGTAGCAACATTCTCTTCCTTATATAACCCTCTAATGATGCATATAGGTGTGCCAAACAAAAGGGACATATTCATGCATCAAGAAATGAGTGGGGCCCTACACCTAGTTCCATTCACACTCTAAACACAAATAATTCCATATACAATTAAAAAAAAAACATTATTTGGGGTTGTTTCACTATTGATTGGTAGAGAAATATTAGCTCTTACGAAACTATATATCTAGGAATAATGCCCACATCACCCAAATTTATAACAATAAAATTAATAGTAATCCAACATAACAATAACAACAACATAGGGAGAATTAAAATCCAAGTAATCAAGTGGCTGTGTGAAGAGGATACGCTTTGGCCACAAAAATTAGCATAATTTATGGTAATTGTGTTGATGAAGACTATGAATAATATTTTATCTATCGTGGATAATTTATTTATGTTTTTTTTTGATTTATTGTCACTTTATTAAAGTTAAAAGTTCTCTGTTAACATCCTTTAAACTTAAATCTGATTGATAGATTTAGAAACATCTGACTTATTGTTCTAAACTTCTCATGATAAAGATTAAAATCTTATAAATAATATATATTTAATTAACATAAAAACAAAAAAATACTAATTATATGTAGTTATTTGATTAAATTTCTTTGTCAGAATGTTGATTATTTAACTCAACCTTTAATTGTTAAAGACCTTAAGCATGGCCTCTAGAAGATTAATATTAAACTCAATACTTTAAGAGTTTTACTCAATAGTTTAAATTCTTCAAACTATTACATGCATTCTAATTCAAAGGATTGATTTAAAATAATAATAATAATAATAATAATAATAATAATAATAATTATTATTATTATTATTATTATTTATGTTTAAAAAAAGGATCTTTTAATTTTATGGAAAAAAATTTAACATTTTACTTTTTTTATTTTTCTATGATATTTATTTTCTTTATTGTTTGATTTGATTCCATACATTTTTTTTGTTTTTGTATGATTTAAATTTTCAAACAATGTCAGTTTTATATTTTTTAATATGTCGATTGTAAACTGATTAAAAATAAATATAATTTAATATTTTTTTTAATGATGTATCAGTTGTATTTTAAATTAAAAGTAAACACACGTCATTATATCTTTCCAATCCTTTAAATACCATTCTAGAAATGTCTTATAAATATATATATATATATATATATATATATATATATATATATATATATATATTTTTCTCGATGCTCGAGAATTAAAGGGTCTCGGGCCCTTACACCATAAATAGCTTATCCATTTGGCTTAACATTAAAAAATGTTAAGAGAAATTTGACCAAACAAACGAATAACATATACTTCAACAAAAAAACCAGATTGATCAAACCAAAAATTCATGATTACTTTGTTCATCCTTCAAAGTTCTCTAGGATGGAGAGATGTGAATCCAACGTTCTTTTTTCCCATTTTTTACTAGCTGGCATTCTTCATCTGCCCCCAATTTGATAGAATTCGAATTTAAAATTCCGTTTCTTTCCTTTTACCTCTAACATTTTCATACTTATTAACATCATTATCAATGTGATCAATAGACCCAACATTTTGAGTTGATTTGGCCAATGAATTTACCTTGACCTTATTTAATCCTTTGGACCTCTCTGAAGCCATTTCTTCTCGACAAGCTGGATTAACCGCTACAACTTCAAGCAATTCTTTATTTGCCTCCTTGCCCTAAGAAGATTCACAGTTATGCTTAACTTGTTGGCAGGAATCAGAGAGATGTCTAACCTAAAAACTGTTTCGACATCTAAAGGGGATTCCTTCAAAATCAAAGGTTTGAAATCAACTTCTATTAAGTACTTTTAGCTCAATACTTTTAGGCAAATCCTGAGAGGTATATAGACAAACCAAAATTTTGACAAAGGTAATGCAGAGAAGTTTCAATGAAGAATCATTAATTTTTAACAGAACCCCCAATGCTGAGCCAAAAATTGAAAGCCCTGATTTAGTTCAAAATTGAAGCGAAAGATATGGCAATCTCACCCATATAGGACGCAACGAAAGATTTTTAGTCAAAGGGTTAAAATCAAGAGTTTAGGGTTTCAAGAGTAAAATATGATCTTCAAAGCTCCAAATTTTATCCCGAAAAATCTTATTTCGGTTAGCCATAGAATCAAAGGCAACAATAAAAAACCCTTTGGCACAAGGGTAAATTTTCATATTATCTTCTAGCAAAGATCTCCATGAATCCAAAAGCCATTTATGTAAGGAAAGCGTTGGCCAAAACCTATCAAAATGATAGACCAAACTCCTCTTCAAAAACCATTATTCTCCTTCCAAAACATCCATCAGGGCTTGATTTTCAAAATTAATAGAAAGAGATTTTTTTAAAGAAACCTTACCCTGATCCACAAAGGAAATCGCAGGATCTTTGAATGCTTGAACTGAGCGATTTAACAGGGAATTTGGAGGAGACAGAGGCCTAGAGTCCACCAAACTACCCTTGCTTGATTCTGGCGAAGATGCCTTCCTCAAATCTGCCTCCGCCATGGATTGCGCTTGCAAACCCAAGCTAACTTCATCGTTGCCACCAACTTGCTCCCCTGTCCCACACGTCGCCGTTGCTAAAGAGAAATTTGACCCAATAGAAGCCCTAATGGAAACCATAAGTGTAGAGAACGGTTTCCATGGAAATATAATTATATAATATAATATATTACTAATAATATAAATATATTGATACTATATATATAAATATAATTATGTAATTACAATAATATTTACATAACAATACATTATAATCATAATTATATTCTTATATATAATACATTATATAGAGTATAATAATAATATACATAAAAGTATTGATAATAATTATTATAATATTTATATCCATGGTATATTATATATCTATTAGTTTTTTTGATTGATATTCACTTTTGATCGGAATTACAAATTGGTTCTGGGGTATAAATTGAGGGCCCAGTTCCCAAAAACTATTAAACAAATATAAACGGCTACCACTTGATCACTTGAAACCATTACGATCACAACTGATTTATAAACATCCAATGAGATTCGAACTTGGGTGGCGTTGGGCACAACCAACCCACTTTACCAACCCTTCTACATCTCATTAGCATTTTATATATCTATTATTAAATATCTATTATAAATATTAAACATAATTATTATATAAGTGTATACACACACACATAATATAAAAATTATTAATATATTTATATGTAATATAAATATATTAGCCCTGGATTTAGGCAGCGTCTGGATTTATATGACTTGTATCCATTATAAGGGGGTCTACAACTTACAAGGTGGTGATATTTTTGATTGATTGTTTTCTATTGTTGAGGGTGGATGATGATGTCTTGAGCACTGATTTGATTGCGGTAGGGTTCTACAAGTGATGTGATGCATGAACCAACAATGCAATGTCATTGACATGGGTACAAGACATTGAGGCCCTTAAGTCTATCTTATAACTTCCATTCTTCCATGTTACCAATATATTGACCCCTGAAATAATTACATCAAACATAATAACATACAAAAACACCATAATAGAACCCTTAGAACAAAAAACAAACACAGTCGGAGCTTGTCTTCATAAACATCTTATTTATCCTTGTTGGCAAAAAAACATAAAATCTAAGGGAACATTGGTCAAGAAAAAGATGTATTAAAATGAATATAAGATTATTATTTCTTAATACTTTATGTACAAAAGGTGAGTTGCGGTCAGCGGTCATAGGTTTTGAGTGAGGTGTGACTAACGATTTACACTCTCACTTTACAAAACCCTTTTTTATTAAAACAAAAAAATTACATCCCTTTCAACTTAAATTATTCTTTAGTATGGTAGTTGTAGCCTTCATAGTGAAAGCTATAACAATAAGGTAGTCCCTAATTTAAAATACATCACACTGTCATAGTATTTGGAAAGAGTATATCGACACTGTTGGGAATATGAACTTAAGTCCAACAAACTACCATCGCAAACATCTTAAATTATGATCGACCAGATAACTTCCATTCCCATTATAAAAAATAAGACATGCATACCTTGTGCCTTATAAGCTCTCTGTTACATTTAAAAAAACATGGTGTGTGTTAAAAAAAACAAATACGATCATAGAGACATCAAAATTTTTCTTCTCTCCAATAAGACCTAATATAACTTCTATTGGTAAAAAAGCTACAATTTAAGATTTAAAAAAAAGATCAGAGCGACATTTTAGTTTTTCTAAGTAAAGCTTCGTTAACTGAATCGCCAAGTTTCTAAAACAGCAGCCGCCGCGTTTAGAGGCATATTTGGGCGAGGAAAAATGGCGGATGTTCCCGCACCCGCCCCTGCCCTAAGGATTCAGTTGCATCAACACCATCACCAGCAGAGGCCCCCAGTCACTGTTTCCAGCCATGCCGACAGAGACCGCGTACAGGTAAGCCTGCCATTTCAATCAATAAATTATTTTCACTGTCAGTGCCCTTCCACTTTAAATGCCCTGATCTTAAACAATAATTAACATGGCTTTAGATAAACAAAGTCGCGAACATTTTAATTTTTTGACAGAGGTCTTATTTGAGTGCTAGCAACTTAAGACTTTGATAATAGCTTCAACGGAGCTCTACATTCGGATCAGGGTTACAGCTAATTAGGGTTAGGGTGGCCTGACATTGATCTAAAGAAAATCCTTGGAAATGCTTTCGGAACAATTTGGAACTTCCAGCCGTGTAAATTGGTACTCAATAACATCATTGTCAATCATGTATCCTCCCATAATATATATATGTGTGTGTGTGTGTGTGTGTATTAAGATGTTATACATATAGAGTTTAAATTTTAACATATATTTTCGCCATCGGCAATGAGTGTTATATTTTTTGAAAGGCTGTATTTTTACGTCTAAAATGGCTAAAAACGTTTTAATACCTCTTATTAAAAACTGTTGAAGGTAAATAATCAATTTAGTTAATCATGCGCTGTAAATGAACATGGCAGGATTGTCACAGCTAGTAGGTTAAATCGCAACCAGCATTGTACGGTCTATATTGAGTCTTGACTGTACCCACATGTCATGAAATGGTTTAGTTGCTATCGACAAAATCAAATTAATTAAAATTTAACTTTATGCTTGCCCAGCATTAGATATGGCAGCGTAAACATTGGTAAGAATACAATTTATGTTTGAGATATAATATTTGCCTGTCCCATCTTTCATAGGCACAGACGTGTTTTTTTATACACTACTGGAACCTACTGGAAAATAATACATGCAAATCTTCTCCCATACTTTCTAATTACGAATATTGTGTAGAATTTGGATTGACATCTGTAAGTTTTCTTCCCTACGGAGCCATGAAAGAACGTTTTTACACTGCAGAGCGAAGGCTATGAAGGGTTTCTGTAATGTGGCCATTGCTTTACCTATAATTTTATTCGCTGAAATAACCATTTTCAATTATGGAAAAGCACGCATGTGGCTTGGAAAAGTAACAAAATATAATCTTCTTTTTATGTTTCCCTCCTTAATTATGATTTGTCCTATCTTGGTAAGATTAGAACCGAATGGAGAACCATCATAAATTTTTTATTTGCATGGAGGGGCATGTGCCCAGGTAGAACAATACACACAGTAATGGGTGAAGGAAGAAGGATGCCCAAAATGGAGCGATGGTCAAAGGCATGAGAGTGGATGAAGTATAGATATGCAAGTATGCTGGGATGATTGGAGTAGTTGCACGGGTAAACGCAAAAGAAAAATAAAGAAATTAATATTTAAGAAAAAAAAGAGTAATGAGAGGGCACAAGCCTTGCCAAGGCACATTCAAAATAAACTAAATAGAAGGATCACCAGCAAGAGTCCAGAAATGGAAGAGCACGAATGTGGCTTGGAAGGTCAGAAAAACAAATAAAATATAAAAAGGTAAAATATGCAAATGTTTACTTTGGAAATACATTTTTTAAAAAAATATATAAGATTGTGAAGCAAGGGCTTCCATCAAGCATTTTAAAAAAAAAGTTTTGAGTGGCTAATGTTTGGTGTAAAGAGGTTTAAGCCACCGTCACGTACTAAATACTGCAAGAATTCATAATTTAACAGAATCAAATTAATAAATTATATTAATAGCTTGTTTGTTTTCTTATTTTTTTACAACAAAATTCATATTAAATACTGCAATAAATCAGAATTCAACAGAAAAAGAATAATAAAAATTTAGAATCCATCAATATGCGTTCAAAATGAAACTTATAAAACTTTAGAGTTCAGTAAGAATGGAAATTAATAAAATCCTAGAGTCTGGTGATCTGGATTCGATTCAACTAATAAACCAAGCTCAAAATTACTAATAAAAATAAACTAATTTGAGTTTCAGAGTCCAGGAAAAATACAGAAAAAATAAACTGAGTTCAGAGTTGAGAAGGATAGCAGAAGATTTTTAGTTAATTGTCAACGTGTAGATACCTCTCACTTTGAAAATGTAAGTAAAGCTATATCCACACATTGAATGAGAGCTGAAAATTACATTACAAAGTGTAACGCCTGATAACAACCTGAACTCCATGTATGCAGCATAAATTCTACATTGCAGGGTTGGATGCCTAAAAACCTTATATTTTTTTCCGTTCAACAACAAATCAGAATTTGAGTGTGCTATAAGTGAAATGACTGCCAACACTTTGTATGATGGATTGTTCATTATTCATTCTTTTGTTCAGCTTACCCTATGTAGCTAGCAGTGGATTAGGCTTTTGATTGGAAATGACTTTCAATGTAGAAGCAGTGTTTATTTGCAAACTAAAAGAGCAACATATAAATATTCATATCAGATGGCAACAATCCCTTTTGAACACACACTCAACACCCATAATTCTTGCCATCATGCTCACTGTCACTGTTGACTTGTCTGAAACATCCAAAGATAACCCTTTACACCACAACTTTAACTCTCAGGTGTTCTATTGTTCTGGAAATCAAGCTTAGCATTGGTGTAGAATGTGTGTCCTTGACTACAGGAAACGTTATATGCTAATATCCATTTTTGACAACTTATGTTATCCAAAAAATTGAATATTGCTACCATTTTGCAATAACTTGGATTTGATGTATATTTTATTAAATTTTATGATGTTCTTTTTGTTAAATGCATGGAAAGCTATAGTTAACAATGAACATCTAAATATATTAATTTAGTCCTTTAGAGGATGCATTTTAATGTTTTTTGTTTTCATGGTTGTAAAATCTTGTGAAGGGTAAACTTTCGCATAGGTGTTATGATTGGATGGTATTCAATTCATCAAAATTTACCAGGGCGTCCATTTGATCTCATCTTGACTAGAGGTTTTTGGGATCTGGGTCATCTTTTCAGCAAGCGATTCCCTTTATATGACACCACAACTCAATGAATGGCACCTAATTTTCTCAAAAAAATTGCTATTGTTTTTCACTAAATCGAATTTAATGTTCATCTTATCAATTTTATTATGTTTTTGTTTGAATTGAATCTTTGGAAAGCACTAGCTAAGTATACTCCATGCCAACCCTAAAGAATTTGACAATTCATGAAAGAGGATTAACATATGCAATATTAAGCCATTTAAAATCAATTGTTTCCACATACTATTTTCAGTAGGTAGAGTATGTTGTTTCCATTAATTACCAACGAAAAGTTGTAAAATATGTGCATAGCCAAAATTCCATTTTGTGCACACAACATTTGTAGAGCCTTATCCAACAAGTCATAATAGCCCTGAAGGGATTTTAGGCAGGCTAACTACCAAAGCTTATGATCACAAACTTTTTAACTTAAAACAAGTCTGTGCTTATCTGTATGAACTATGAAGTTTATGTGCAAAACCCTATACCAAACGAGATAGGTACCACGTGTTTACTCCTCAATATTCCTTTTGCTAAAGGTTGTGGTAGTTTGCTTGATAGATTCCTCCTTTTGCCACACATTCATGAGGGAATTTGTTTATATCTCCGAGTATCGGAAATTGTTTCTCGTTGGTTGGAATACTGTTTCCAGGTATCATGGACGTTTTTTGTGTTTCAAAACTTTAGGAATCATCAGGAGGGGATTGTAATGGATGGAAATTGTTACGTGCTTAACCATTATCCATGCCATCTTCATTGTTACGTATTGGTTATGGAGTGTAGCGTGCACAACTCTAAAATACTATAATAGTTTCTTAGGTTTTCTTATTATGTTAAGTCGGCCTAGTTAGGGCTTTAGATTTGTCTAAGCTAATCATGGTTGTATAAATAGGAGACAAGACTTGCCTCGGATTCATTTCTTGCCTTTGTGCTTTTGGAGGTTTGCCCCATTGAAATGGCTCAACTACCTTATTTCAATATTTCAATATTTAAGCTATCATTTCTCATATCGGATCTGGGAAAGCGTTACCGTCTTGTTGTTATCACTTATCAGTATTTATTTGGTTCTCGTATCCTCCACTTATTGCTACTGTTTGTGCAAATAATGCTTATTTCCATAGTCACAAGGTTCGGAAATTCGAATCCATTCAAGAGGGGAAAAAAAATCCGAAATCCAGAATTCTTGAAAAAATTCGATCCGGAATAAATACATATATATATGTGAGCATAGTTTTATAAATATGTAAAACTCACAAATACAATGAAAAGCATTAATAAAATAATATAAAATGTTAATATTATATGATATTTATGGTTTCTTGGCCTATTTTTGTTCAGAAACCCTAAAAATTAAAAAATAAAGCAAAATTGTTTTGGAAAAAAAAAGGGCCGACCCAAATGAACTCATCCGGGTTGCCCAAAAAATCCAGATCCGGTTGGATTTTGTGTAGATCCGGTTGAACCTTGTGACTATGCTTATTTCCCTTCTTTTGACTTAATTTTTAGTTGAAAGAACATTCCTTTGCATCATGTGTATTGATATTGCAAATAGTGCTAACTTTTACCATGAATTCCTCCTTTGTAAGTCCCTCCATTTGAAATTCACAGAACCATATGTTGAGTTTTTCTAGTTCACTTTTCCCTTCCTTCAGTTCTTCATTGAACACCTTGGTTACCATCTTCAATCCCAGTTCACCTTCATCATCATCCAATATGCTTTTGGATTGTAAGTATTGTTGTTGCTCGACATCTAGCATTTTCTTGTATCTTAAGAGTTGGATTTTGCTACCATCCTTAAATATCTTGAGAGTTGGTTTTGTTACTATCCTGAAGCATTTATTAAATAAATTTTTTAGCCTGTTCATAAAGTATTGCTGCTTGATTTTGGCACAATAGTTGTCTCTGACATTTGTATTAGATTCAAAATTCTTCCATTGTAACTATTAATATATTTTCCTCTTTCTTTTTTTTGTTCTGACTGTATTGTTTTATTTTAACATCCACATGCAATCTTTTAAATTCCTCAGGGAATCCATTTTTCGCCGTTTACCTAGTCTTCTTAGCATCTACCTTATCATCCATTTAATAGTATATCCCTGCAATGTACACGTGAATAGTTCTACCCTCACCTTGTCATTTACCTTCTAATAATGTTTCCAATTCAAGTAATCTGTTGTAACTTGTAAGGTCTTCATTTTAACCTTATGTTGTTTTTAAGACAAGGGAAAGTTTTTAAACCGTCAAATACTAACAAAAATTTGCCCTCTTTTCAATGGTGATACTTGATGTCCGGGGATGGTTCCTTTCCTCTCATAGTATATACAATCCACTCCTTTTGACTTGCTTCCAGTCTAGTAGAGAAGATCTGAGCACAATCCTCTTCAATGTTTAACTCTCTTCGCTGTGGTGAAACTGTCTCGACATTAATATCTGAAACTGGAAACCTTGCACTATCTTCAGTTTGTTTCTTATTTTTATATGGGAGAATACAAATTTGTTCGCTTCTATTCTATATTGAGCAATACAAGCATAAACTGATTCTTCTGTGCTTTTTGCTGCCAGTTGGGTTCACCAATGTGAAGTTGCTTTGGGGTCACCATGATCTATCAACAAAGAGTTACGAAAACATAAATCTATAATATGCACCCACGTTGAACAAACCAGTGAACGTAAATGTAAAATAAAATGTGCTGATTGAAAATAGAGATTGCAATGTTAAAACATACAAGCCAAAAGGTACCATCAAGGGAATCGTAGCCAATACCTCTTGCGATATGGGTGGCAGTTCAGGGCAAGAATACCTAAAAAGTTGTAGATCACCTTGCCGAGGGTGTAATCCCTTCATATTAAAAACCGTCTAATGTGCTAGAATGCTTAGAATGTGTAGAACATGATGAAATGGTGTGAAATCCAGTTTGGCAAAATTTGACCCCCAAAACCACTTTGGAAGGCTAAAAAATTGCAAAATATGATTTTTGATCCCAATTTTGTTATGATTGCCAAATTTGTGTCTTTATTCACCAACCCAGTTTGTCTTGTCTCCTTATTCCCCTTCGAGTCTCTTCATTAGTTTTCATAGTTCCACGGCGTTTCGGGGACGGGGGGACGCGTTTTCAGGATGGGGGGATGGGGGGCCTAAGTTTGGGGACGACGGCGGGGGGGGGCTAGCAGAGGAGCGGTGCTGAAATACATATAGTACTTGAAAAATTAGTTATAAAAAGATGTATAAGGATTAAGTATTTGTATATTGCATTGAACATCAACAATTTAACATTGTGATTTAATCATTTAAGTTTTAAGTTTGATCTATTGAACAATGAACATTAACAATTTAACATTAAACATTAAACAATAAACATTGATAATTGAACATTGAATTTTCAAAATTTCATAATGATAATTCATGATTACAATCAAGTATCAACAATGTTCAAAAACAAAATACAATACTGAAATACTAAAAGTAAACAGTAAATTTTTTTGTCAAACTCATCAATGGACCTCTATTATTTTTCCAGTTTGTAGTTTCTATGGCAACCTTGGAAAAAAAAAACTAGGCAAAAAACTTGAAATGCACCTAACCTGAAAGCTAGTGTTCATACTAATTTTCATATTCACAAGAGCTCTAGATTAAAAAATTACAAGTAAATACAAATGACTCAATGGCTAATCATCCCCAATGTGGAACTCCTCATCACTATAATTGCTGGACTCCACACGCTCAAGCTCCTCCAAGCTAATACGAACCAGCCCTGTCTGTGTAACATCATCATCAATCTATGTTGGCTCTTCTGGCTCTACATCCCATCTGGCTATTGGACTCTCCTTGTATGCAAGTGTGTTGCGGTCAATGAGATGCAAGGCACTATGTACAGCCACAAACTTCAATGCCCTCTTAGAGGTAAGCCTGTTTCTCTTCATGGAGTGAATCCAGCTATAAGTAGACTAGCTCCTCTTAGCAGCAAAAGAACTAGAAACCTTGGACAACAAACGAAAGGCTTTTGGGAGGCCTTGGGCGGTGGGGGTGGGTCTCACTAGCAATTAGGGTTAGGGTAGAAAGCATAAAAATCCTTTTTTTGTTTTTTTAAAATTTGAAAAAAAAAAACACTTTATGACTTTGTCTTGCATGGGGGACGCCTGGATGTCCTCAGGCCATCCTCGAGACTTTTGGACGTCCAGGGGACGTCCCTCCAAAAAGGGGACATCCCCTCTTAGAGGGAGACATCCCCGAGATGGCGGCAGAACTTGGCGGGACGGCTGGGGGATGCCCCCCTGACGTCCTCGCATCCTCGAGACATCCCTGTCCCCGAAACGTGGGGTTTGTTTTGGGGGGGCGCGTACCTGTGGAACTGTGTTATTTTTGTACATTGTTGTATATACTAAGGTGCTTTACTTGAAGGAGGAATATAGTAGATTTGTTTCAAAACATCTCTTCACAAAGATTTCTTAGTAAAGGGTAGAAAGCATAAAAATCCTTTTTTTTTTTAAATTTGAAAAAAAAAACACTTTATGACTTTGTCTTGCATGGGGGACGCCTGGATGTCCTCAGGACATCCTCGAGACTTTTGGACGTCCAGAAGTCTCGGGGACGTCCCTCCAAAAAGGGGACATCCCCTCTCAGAGGGAGACATCCCTGAGATGGCGCCAGAACTTGGCGGGGACGTCCCTCCAAAAAGGGGACATCCCCTCTTAGAGGGAGACATCCCCGAGATGGCGCCAGAACTTGGCGGGACGGCTGGGGGATGTCCCACTGACGTCCTTGCATCCCCGAGACGTCCTCGTCCGTGAAACGTGGGGTTTTTTTGGGGGGGCGCGTCCCCGTGGAACTGTGTTATTTTTGTACATTGTTGTATATACTAAGGTGCTTTACTTGAAGGAGGAATATAGTAGATTTGTTTCAAAACATCTCTTCCTGCATTTGCAAAGTAAATAACTGCTTCATAAGAAATACCTTATCTGAAGCTGAGGGCTTTTCATATAAGTTTGCCAAAGATTCTATCAACTCTTCCGTTGTCTTACACTGTGATAAGTTGGAAATCACAGACGATGCAAGGCTCAACTTTATGGATCCCAGAGCCTTTCGATCAAGAACACTCCATTCTTCATCCTTCATATCTGTGGGCTTGCATGCAACCCCACCCAACAGTAAGTACAAATCTTTATGATACAGATAATCTTCTATCTGCATCCTCCAATGTTGATAATTCTTGCCGTTAAACTTCTCCATTCGTAGCTTACTTTCTTCTGCCATTGCTGTACTCCCACTCAATCAGAAACCCCTGAGAATGACCTGTAATCAAACAATAACCTGCTCCCTGCAACCTTAGCTCTGATACCACTTTGTCAGGAACCCCAAGGAAGCACAATTGATTACCTTTCTTATAAGCAATTAAACACGGAATTATACCAGAATGATTAAGTAACTAGAAACTTGAAACAACAAAGAATATGAGAGACAATACACAATCTTGTATTAAATACTCTTCGGAAGGAAATACAATAAAGAAGTGCCACAGTCTTCTTCCACCTCTAAGGCTTCTCACACCTCTAAGACTTTCAGTAATCTTCCCTCAAAGTTCTCTCTTTCTCTCTCAACCACAACTAACTCAATAACCTGAGTTGTTATCCCCTCCTTGATAGCTTCAACTGATCTCCTTGACCTTGCACCTTGCAGATTTCCTTTGACCTTGCTTTCTTGCTTCAATGCTTTACTTGCTTTAATTACAATACATGCTTCATGGGTCTTTAAATAGGATCCCATGCATACAATAATTAGACCTCTAATTACAATAATTAGAAACACAGACTCAAGACTTAAATTAGTCTTCAACATGCAAACACTCTTGGACCTCTTAAAATTAGACGAGTCTAATTTTGGAAACGCGTTTTGGAAACACATGCAATTGCATGCACACGCACAGGTGACCGACGTCGGTTTCTGTCCGTCTGCTCCTGATCGACGTCAGCGAATCCCTGGTCCCTGCCTGATCGACGTCGGCAATACTGTCGATGCCGGTTACTGACTGAACTCAGCAACTCCCTGATTAGCATCCTGGTGAAGCTTTTAGCTCCACAACTTAACACTCGCATCCCCGAGACGTCCCCGTCCCCGAAACGTGGGGTTTTTTTTTGGGGGGGGCGCGTCCCCGTGGAACTGTGTTATTTTTGTACATTGTTGTATATACTAAGGTGCTTTACTTGAAGGAGGAATATAGTAGATTTGTTTCAAAACATCTCTTCACAAAGATTTCTACCCATCTATAAATAACTCTCATTTTCAATAAACTTTCATTTACGTTGCCACATATCATTTGTGTTTATTGGACTCGTTTACCTTTGTTTTTGTTCATTGCATTTATAACCTTTAATTTTCTACTATTTATTGTGTTGTCCACCAAATTGAAAGTCCAAAACCATAATGGAGTTCGTTTCCTAGATAATTAGTAAGCCTTTTAGTCTCAAGTGCACCATAACCTCATATATGCCTAGGTATTATATTCTAGAAATGGTGTATGCAGTGATTACAATTGGTAGCAGAAAGACAAATATGGTTAGGTCCTCAATGACAAGGTCATCATTGACAAGCCCACGTGAAATAATATTAGCCACTCACTTGTGAGTACCATGTTGACCATTACCAACTATTGGATGTCTAATCCCAGTTATCACCAATTAATATTTTGGGGTGATTGAGAGTGCCAGGGGCTCACTCTTGACATGGGCATTTGATGTCGGCAAGTCCTCTTTGTAGGCCTGCCTTGACATACTAAAACTATTGATTTCTGCACTGGCAAAAAAAGCAGTTGGATCTCAAAGATACTAGGAAGCTTGAAGTTTGAGTACCTTGTGGCATTACTTATTTGTTACGGATGTATATAGGTTTGAAGAGAAGAAGGTCATTCCTAAAACCTACATATTTTGAGCCATTATAGTGGCCATTCATGATGCGATTATGTATCAATGAGTACTTGATAATAACAATTTATTGGTACTTTTATTAGAAGACAAAAGTGGAATGATCTGGGTTGAACATTACCAATCAATTTCCAACAAGAAAGAGTTAAATGCATGAATGTTGAGCAAAAAAGAGAACCGTGGAATCGAAATTTTGACTAAACAAATGGGATGAATGCGTGTCCAATTTGAAGACATTTTACATTTTTTATATAGAAGATGAAAGAACATTGTGGAAGATGAAAAATGTTGTATTTTGGTGGTTATGAAAGAAGTGTTATGTAGTAATGGTTGGTGCTAGGTGGCGCCTAGCATTTGGCATGAAGCTCAAATGTATATAGTTTTAAAATTGGGATTGGCAAAATCTTGACAGCCTAATTTTTGACTTAGGACACTATAAAATAAACTTAAATTACATGCAAAATACTATTAAAAGCACAAGAAATGAATTTATAGAACACACATACATATATTCTATTAGATTTAGACTAAAAAGTGTACAAATCCCGAAAATGTTTTACAACTTTCTCTTAACCTCTTCAATAGTTGTCAACATCGCTCTCGAACTGGAAGGTAAAGATTTCTCCTTGTGAACAAATCCATCATCAAGCATCCTATCATCTAGTCCAACAACTCTTGATGCTCTTGCTTTTGTTGTCATTTCCCATCTACTGCTTCCCTCTCAAAATTTGCAATCTCTTCCTTGGTAAACATGGGTCCCACATCCATGGAAATCCAATCAAGATATGGATCAATGTCATCCAAGTCAATTGCATAATGATTCTCCTTCCGCTCCACCTTTTTGATGCGAAGACAAATATTTTTCTGCACAAAAACAAGGTCATTGAGGTATTGCTCAGTCAACCTATTGTGCTTCTTCGTTTTAATGGCCTCAAACATGCTCCAATTGCGCTCACACCCAAAAGTGCTACAGGGCCGACACAAAATATAGATGGCTAGCCTTTAAGGATTTGGTGTTTTTTTACCATAATATTTTTATCACAAATATGCAAATAAGACATTTATAACTTTATAAGTAACTAGAATTGCATTCATTAAAGAAGTCTAATATCTAATTATGATTAAGGACTCAATCTTTTAAATTCGGTTGCTGGGTCATTCTCCTTTGAATGCATAAAGCTAAAGAAAAGGGCCTTTTCTCCACACCCTTGTAAATTTGCAACTCATCTAGAATTGTGTCTTTAAGGGTTTTGTTGGGCATCATCCTCTCTATGCATGTGTTTAGGCCATCTATAACCTCCTCATTAGCTCTAAAGGATTTCAAGAAGAAAAATTTGGGGTTCAAGTAGTAAGTTGTTGCATATATGTGTTGGTGGAGTTGCTTGTTCCATCTTTGATCAATTATGTGCCAAATGGGTTCATATTTTTAAAACTTTTCCCATGATAATGCTGGATTGCCTCCTTGGCCTTGTCCATGGCCTCATACAGATAATGCATTGG
This sequence comes from Torreya grandis, assembly GCA_037957365.1. Classification (NCBI taxonomy): domain Eukaryota; kingdom Viridiplantae; phylum Streptophyta; class Pinopsida; order Cupressales; family Taxaceae; genus Torreya; species Torreya grandis. Next base: position 698,596 of record JARHVA010001370.1, on the reverse strand, counting down.
GTTTTTTCTGCCATTAACCAAGCATAAAGCTTTGACCCAAGGCCTTGTCACCTAAAACAAAATAGTTCGAGTTTTGAAAGTTAAAACAATAGAAATCTGAACGATAGCAACAAATAAAAAGAAAACATAAGAATTAAAAATTTATAAGTTTTTCAAACTTACAAAGTAATTACGCTGATATGCATAACCTACAATGGTAGCTGGAGCGGTGGTGGACTGTTATGTCTAAGAGATGGTAACAATTAATGTCCAAACTTAAATTTGATGTCCATTTGATCATTATAAGGCCGTTTTGACTTTAAATTTGACATCTATTAGAACATCATACATAGGTTTTTCTTCTTGCTTGGAGAAGGCGATAGAAAAATTGTGATATTTTGGGCATACGGTGGAGTTTGAAGCTTGTTTTCAATCTTGGAAAGATTTTTTCGAGCCCAACATAGTGGTGTAACTAGATTGAGGCCATGTATCACCAATCAATGAGAAATTCGTGAAGAAGTTAATGGAGTCATTAATCAATGTGGCATGCAATTTAAGATAGGATTTTTAGATAGATGTATTTAAGGTATATGTACTAGTGAATTTTATTATTTTGTAAGTTCGTAATTGTAAGTTACCTTAAGGATCTGATCTATGCTCTTTGCAAACACATCATCAAAAACTGCCTTCACGACCCTCGCTCCTTTTCCCTTCTTGGAATATTGAGACTTCAACTAGTGACTGCTCACAAACATCTACTTAAGAGAAGTTAATGACACTGGAATGCTCTTCAATGCGATGAAGTTTGGGGTGATTCATGTGACTCCTGATCGCACAAGCTTGTTTCCTTTGGTGTGCTCTCTCGTCAAGTTAAGCACCCAAAGGTGATTGTAGATGTGTTTGATAATATTTATTGCGTCTTCAACCATAATTTTCACCCATCCAATTTACTTGTCAAAGATTCATGATCCCTACAAGGTCAATATTCAACTTTTGCAATGATATATTATCATACATTGGGGTGACAAATTTTAAATTATGAGCAACTTCCACAAATTGAGTTATTTTGTATAACTATTATGATTTTAATCTCATGGAAAATCGTATCATTGCTTGATTTTAGCTCTTAAATTCCAGCTTTTTTTGTTTTTGCTAAAGGTACATCGGGTTAAGGGACCCTTGACCCAGAAAAATTGTTGGCTGAGATGCCAACTCCCAGTTGGTATTAATATAACATGAACTTCAAAAATCAAATATAAGCATATGTTTTTCCACCTTTAGGGAAATCTCTCTTCTTCAGCTCCAAGCATAAGCCTGCGGTTATTTTTTTGTATGCATCTCACTTGATGGATTGTTAATAAACAATGGCTTCTTTGATCAATTAATAAGCAATGATTTCCTGTTGTGAAGCTTAGGTCAGCTGCTGGACACTTGTCAAACATGTGGGACCCCTACAAGATCAGTATTCCAGCTTTTGCAATGTAATGTTATCATACATGGTGTGGTATTTCCAATAATGAGTAGATTCCACAAATTGAGTTTTTTGTATAACTATTATGATTGAAAAATTCTTTCTTTGCATGAGTTTAGCACTTAAATGCCAGATTTTTGCTTTTGCTAAAGGTACCTAGGGTTAAGAGATCCTAGACCTCGACAATTTGCTGCCTGAGATGCCAACTCATAGTTAGTATTAACATGACATGAATTTAAGAAATCAAATTTAAGCATAAGATTTTCCATCTACAGGGAAATCTCCTTTCTTCAGCTTCAATCATGTTCCAACTACGAGAAAGTTAGCAAAAAATAAAAATTAGTGTCTTTCATCATTTATCCATCACTCTCTTTCTCATTTTATATTTCTCCTTTGATTCAGACATGAAAAGGCACTATTGAGTGCATATAAAGACAATTTGTTATCCACAAAAGTCATCCTCTTTTTGATCCTAAGTTTGATCCGTAATCTGCATGGATATTCCATAGCAAGAGTCACCAACACAAATCCTTTACACTCCTAATATATATATGATTGTTACTTTACTATTATGCACTACTTTGCTTTCTAAATAGAGATGTAAGGTGCTATAAATGAAATAGACTGGAAATAAAGTGCAAGTAGAAAGAACACAACAAAACACAAGACACAGTAGTTTAGCCTGGAGAAACCCACTTTGGGAGCAACTCTCATAGAATGAGGTGCTTACTCGGCTCTTTCCACTATATGATTCATAGGTACAACACTTTTCAGACATTTACAACAATACCTAACAATCAAAACCAGCTAGGAGAACAATGGAACTTTGACTCATGGATTCTATTGAATCCAATTTTCATTGAATGCCTCTGCCCATCCTAGGGACCTGTGTTGATACATAAGCTCAACAATAGGAGGTACATGAAACACCCAAGGAGAAGAACTGAATGTATATGGAATCCAAAATTGAGCCATGTTTGCAACCGTTACTCATTGGACTTAGGCTGCACGATTCTCTTATAAGCTGCAGTGTCGCCATGGGTTTCTTTGATAAGTTGAGGCCCTGCCGCGGATTTCTCTGAAAAGCTGCGACATGATATCTATGTCAAAACAGAGGGCTACTCGCAAATTGTCAGGGTCACTTTGAGCCTTCCTACGACTCTGTAAACTCCTCATGTACCTTTTTAGTTGAGACTTTTACGTAAATTGTCTTCAAAAAGTGTCTTACAAGCATTTTTAACATAGATGAGAACAATGGAATTAATTAGTTGACATAGCTAACATACTAGATCTGAAATTCAGATCAAAGTTTAACAATATTTATTGAAGAGCAAGCTCTTCTATGTTGGCATAGTCTTCAGATATTAGCTTTAATGCCGTGAAGGGAAAAGGATGAGTATAAACCATCTTTCCCAACTTTTCCACCCCCAATTGGACGCTAGATCTGCCACCATATTTCTTGTCCTCTTGATATGTTGGCATGAGATCTGAAAATTCTCAATTTGCATCTTAATTTCCTAAATGATATTGTTTAGTTTCCAGCCATTGCTTTAACCTTTTGTGATTGCTTCAATAATTGCATTGTGTCGGCTTCTACCAGAAGTTTCTGCCATCCATTTTCCCTAGCCAATCCTATTCCTTTTAAGAGAGACATCACTTCTGCCTTATTATTTGTATTCAGTCACAAGTGGACTGAAAACATTAACAAAGGTTGTTTACCATCTCTAATTATCCTTCCCCCTCCTAATCCTAGCTTTCCTTTCCTCTAGAATACCGATTTGACCCTCTGCCCTGATTCAGGTCTGATCCATACCAGGCTTTGATATGGTTCAGATTCAACTGCAGGTTTGTCCCAGGTACGTCCAAGACCACCCAAGTTTGTTCAGGTCCTGCCAGGCGAACCCAGGTTGTTTCTGATGTACTCAGGGTGAACCTGGGATGAACACATGTTTTTCCCTGTTTTATTTTATTTTAATTTTTTTCACAATTAGACTTAAAAGTAATGAAAAAAACCAAATAGCACTTAAAAAAACTCTAAAAGTTGCAAAAAACTCAAAAAAATAACATAAAACAACAATTGCCTAGAATGTTTAGCTACAATATTTATATTTTATATATTTTATGTACAACCATACCCAAGCTGTACCCGGGGTGAAAAAATTGCTGTGATGGTGAACCCAATTCGCGTACCCAAATCTGTTCCCAAAACAAACCAGCTACTTAGCCTCTCACATCTCCATCAAATTGAGCTCAGGCAATCCTGAGGACGTTTCATCCACACATCTTTGGGCATTTTCAACGTATTCCCACCAATCCATTATCAGGTGCCTTAATCAGCTTCTATTCTTTTCAAAATTCCTCAACTTCTTTAGATGGCTTATTTGATCTGGGCTTTCAATTATTTACCAATTCTGATATTGAAGTCTTTGTATTGCCCCATACTCTCCATGCTGGATTTGCCTTCTCCCTAATTTTTTTGGAGTTCTTTCCAGCCATAGATTCGAATCTAAAATGGCTGGACTAATTGTCTAGATGGCCGTCAAAATCCATTTTGGAGCCTTCTTGGTCACACTAATATCCACTCCCTTACTGATTTAAGGCTAGACCATCCTACTTCCTTTTTACTAAAGAATCTTCCCCAAATCGCCCAAGCCATCTTACAATGCAGAAACAAGTGATCCCCATCTTTTGTGTTGCTCTTGCTTAAAGGACATCTTGAAGGCCCGTGAAATCCTCTATGGGTGAGAGCATCGCATGTTAGTGCCTTACCTTAAATTGCTAACAATAGAAAGTAACTTGCCTTTTGAAGTCCATGCTTGATCCAATATTTTTGTCGAATGTCTCCTTGTTCCCTGCAATACTTATTTTTCTTATTTTCTTCCATTGGTCCATATGCATTTGATATTAACAAATAATAGTTTCCAAGCAAATCCTTGAATTTTTTTTTCTATAAATGTTTTACGTAAATTGAGTTGGACCTCTTTAAACTTTTTAGGATTCCAAAATGCAGCCAAACCTTCTGTTGTAAGACCCACTATCTCACTTGCCCTCCATACTGAGTTTTAAACCCTGATCAATTATTCCACATCAATCTTGGTTTCTTGAAGAAGCATAATTCTGATCTTTCCTTCTCTATTAGCTGCCTCAGTAGGCGTTTGGGGACTCTTATCAAGGGCGTTGAAGCCCTCGATATTGCAACTTATTATTTTTATGGCTGGTGCAGGGGAATTTTTCCCCCACTTTAGTTCTCTTTCACTTTCTTCTAAATTCCCTTGATGATTTCTAATTGTTCCTTTGTGCTACTTTTTTCTGCGTTCATTTTTCTTCCTCTTCTAACCTTTACCCTTGGATTAGGCAACATTTTTTATGCAGGGCTCAATTTGTGCTTCCTAGATTTCATTGGTTTGACTCTTCTGGCTGATCCGAAAATAGTAGTTTATGCACGCTCACTAATTACCCATTATCTAGATATATTAATGACTTTCTTAGTTTCCCATCCTTTTATGTGAAAATTGGTTTAACTGATTAAAATTCAATATTTAAAAACTGGAATCAAAAGCAAGTACTGAAGAACAGAGACAATCCACAAACCAAGTTGATAACGGAGTTCACCCAAAATTGGGCTACGTCTCCGAGTTCTCTCAAAGGTTGAACTAATAGATTAAAATGATGCAAAAATACCATTTCTTACATCAAATTCTCCCAATAAGGGGTTCTCGATTTGCAAACAAGTGTTTGATGTCCTCTAGGAAGACTGGTTTTGGGTCTGGGTTTGGCTTTGACTCTTCTGGATTATCTCTTGTTTGTCTCCCCCAAATGAGGGGCTACACAAGTTCGCTGTAATGTTTCTTGGAGGTCTATGCAATGGTTCTTGGCCTTTAATTGCTATTTTGGCAATATAGACACTCAAACTTGCTTTGTCTCCCAATAAGGGGCTTAAAGTTCCCTATAATGTCTTTAGGAGGTCTGTGCAATGAGCTTTTGGCATTCAATGTGCTACCCTTGTAATATCAGACATAAACTTTGTTTTCTCTTCTCCTTTACAAGGGCTTAAAACTCACAAGCTTTCTTCAGTTTTGTTAATTACAATATTGAGCTTTTTATAGTGTTTCTAAGGCCCTTGATTTATGGGTTAAAGCCTTATCCCTTTTGCATAGGGTTAGGGATTCAAATCCCCATGGAAAATGTTTCATATCCTTTGTTTTTTGAGCAAGAAATCTCAAAATTAAGGAATACATACAAAGTCTTGCATTTGGTTTGCCAAATATGGTGTAGCTTGTTGTTGGGCCTTAAAAATAGGCCAAGTGGGGTTAGGGGTTCGAGCCCCACTCCAACTCCCACATAGTAGCTTATGAGGAGGTTTTTTTGGGACTTTGGATAATGTTTTATCGCACTTTGGTGGGGATAACAATCAAAAGCTGTTTAAGAGCTAAATTTCATCCCTTGTAACTTGGTCATGAGATCATGTATTACGTGGAACTTGCCTTGGAACTCGTAGCACTTGGTGGAGCTTTGTGAATGCCACATTGAAAGCTATGATTGGTCCACGTGTTAGGCCGTACAGGTCCAATTAGTTGATGATGTCAACACTGTGTTATTTTTTCCATGTTTGTTGCCACCTTCAACAGGGGATAAATTTCGCATACGATGTTCGTTTGACCCCGTTCAAATTGCATTGGAAAGCTCTTGACGAGCTCTTCGGTGTGTAGATAGTTTTGGGAAGATTTGAGACTATCTGATTCGGTTGCTAGTGGGGATCCTCTCAGATCACTGGCTCCATCTCTTTCTTTGCCTCTCTTTTTGATTTTAGTTTTGTTTGTTCAACCCTTTCTTCTCCATTTTCTACGATTTGTGGTTTCTCAACATTCTTTTTCTCTTATAAGCTTTTTAGGATTTCATAATGTGGCCAAACTTCTTGTTGTTCCTTCTGCTGCAAGACTCACTCTCTTACTTGCCCTCCATGCTAAGTTTTATACCCTAATCAATTATTCCACATCAATCTTGATTTCAAGAAGAAGCATAATTCTGGTTTTATCCTCTATTAGCCACCTTAGTAGGTGACTGGTGACTCTTATCAAGGGCGTTGAAGTCCTTGATATTACAATTTATTATTTTCATGGCTGGTCTAGAGGAATTTATCCCCCACTATGGTACTTTCTCTTTATTCTAAAATCCCTTAATGATTTCTAATTGTGCCCCGGTGTTCCTTTTCTCTGCGTTGGTTTTTCTTCCTCATTTAGCCTTTACCCATGTGTTTGGTAATGCTTTTTTGCAGGTGCAATTTGGGATTGATTTGTGCTTCTTAGATTTCATTGGTTTCACTCTTCTGGCTCCACCTATTTCTCTGCCTCTTTGTTTGATTTTGGTTTTGTTTGTTCAACCCTTTCTTCCCTATTTTCTATAGCCTGTGGTTCTATGGCTCTCTTTTTCTCCTTTTTTGGAACCACACTTTTCTATTTTCCTTCTCTTCATTTTGCTTTTCTTTTATCCTTTGTAACTGCAGCCTCAAAAACTTCTTTTCTTTCTCCATCTCATCTCCATTTCTTTTTGTTGTGAGGCTTACACTTGGCATATTTTGGTCTTCTTGAAGCTGGTATTTTCTTTCTTCAATTTATTTGATATTGTAGATCTTATTAACTTCTTTCTCCTAATCCCTTCTTTACAATTGGCTTTGATTTTCTTCACAATACCATGTTGTGTTACCCCTTTCCTCTAGTGCGTGATTGCTCTTCTGTCTTCACAAATACTGGTTGAGGTGTTTGTCTGACTCCTTTTAACTATTTGCAATTTTTTTTTCTCTTTTTTTGATAATTGTTTAGGAACCCATTTCTTCATGTTCACCATCTATTGGTCGCTTTGCCTTTCTTGTTGCTTTGGAATCCATTTTATTTCTAATTTTCTTGTGAATATCCTTGTTGAGGCTTCCACTACTGAGTGCTTACTATTTGGGCCTACGATCTTACTTGTTCTTTGAACTGCTGAATGTTACATTAGTTTATATTTTTGGGAAACCCTTTCCAATTGCCCTATTTCATGATAAACATGGCACCTTAAGGACAAACATTCATAATCTAGTTCCTGATGCCAAGTTCCCAAGTATGTGAAAGTTTAATTATTGTTGGAAGAGGCTTGGAGAGATCTAGTTTAACACAAATTTGAGCATAGGTGACTAGTGATTTTTCTTAATGATGTCAACACTGCTAACAAACTCCCCATTAAGATTTTCAATATTTTCAAAAATTTAGTCACTCTCACAATTTTGATGGTAATACAAATAAACTAAGTGACATGGACAATTTGTTCATCATTTCCTTACCTGGATCAAATTTTGGCATCCATGGCCATAAATATAATCATGCATTCTTCATAAGCCAAGGCCCTCCCTGGGAAGCCTTATCTTAATCTTCCAAACTCTTGAACATGGCTAGAAAAATCCCCTTTGCCAAGAATCTTATTTCTTCACTTCTTCCCCATTTTTTCTTTATTTATATAATAATATTCCTAAGTAGCCAACTCCTTCTGGTTATGGGTTAAGGTATGGAAAATTAGGTTTGTTGGTAAATCTATTTGTTTTATCCCAGGTATGGCTGTACAAAAAAAATATAAAAAATAAAATATATAAATATTGTCTCCAAATATTTTAGAAAAGTGTTGTTTTATGTTATTTTTTTGAGTTTTTAGCAACTTTAAGGGTTTGTAAGTGTTTGTTTTTCATTACTTCAAGTCTAATTGTGAAAAAAAAAAATTAAAATAGGCAAAAGGTTAAAACTTGTTGGTTTGTCGCAGGTTTGCCTGTGTTCTTCTGAATGAACCTAGGTTGTCCTAACTGTACATTGGACAAACCCATAGTTGAATCCAAACCATACCCAAACCTGCTACGGATTGGTCCCGAATCAGGGAAGGTGGGGTGACCCAATATCCTTAAAAATCTTTCTTTTTAGGCCAATAACTTCTGAATTTTACAATTAGGGATTTACTTGTTTTAAATCTTACCTTTGTTCTATCAATTTGTCTTCAATCATCAGTATGGTATTTGTTTGGACATTTTGAATCTTTTGAAAATATTGTGCTGATCTGTTGATTCCTGCTCCTTTTTGATGCAGGAGCAATTTTGCATCAACCAAAAAGATGAGTAGCTTAGTAGTAATAAGTAGCGGTGAAGCACTTGGATGTTTTGATGGTTTGCGGTGTGTTTCTAAACGTCTGGGTTATCTTGTATGTTATTTCAAGTTTTGGTTCTATTAAGTGATTGTGTAAGGGTAGTGATTGTTGGTGAAGATGATTTCCTCACCGTATTTCACCACATAAGCATGGCGGTAACCTGCGTTGAGAATGCAACTTTGCTTTGACTTCAGTTAGTGGTATAGTTTAACACAAGTCGTTTGAATGCTTGGCGGCAGTTTGCAGTGAAGCAGAAGATCTACCTGAGGCTTAAGTCCCTATACTACATGACACGGTGATGTGTTATGGGTCATTGGAACTATGTTGTGCATCTTGATGTATTATGAGCATTTACTATTTCAGGCATTAGTGGGTTGTTGAGAGCAATTAATGTAAGTAGGTGGATCCTGTGACTATATAAACAAACCACTACGCTAGTGAAAGGGATTCAAAACTTGTGAGGTAAAAGTATAGAGTGCAGCTATTAGTGATGGGTAGCTAGCAGAGATCTGTGCGCAGATCGAGGGAAGGGACTTTGGGTTGAATTACACCTTTGCAAGGACTTGGGGTAACACTGCGGTGTTTGTAAGCCTACTGGCTCTTTGTGTATGTGTATTGTAAGCTAGATTTGGCTAACTGAGAAGTGTGTGTGTAATCTCTCATTGAATCAATAAAAGAGTATTTTTTTGTTGTTGTTTTCCCGGTGCATTGTGGACGGCATGGTCTAAGGCATCTCTTCATTGAGACCCCTAACCGTGACTGCATCACTTTTCCTTGCTTTCCACATTTTTTCTGGAGCCTCTCATTTCTTGTTATTCCTTTCACCTTTTTTCCTCCAGAATCCCCTTCTGTTGTGCCTGTTTGCCATTCTTCTAGAATTCCTAGGGCTTTCCATCCCCATTTTGTTTCTCCTTCGTGTGGTTCACGTACCATCTCATTCTAGTCCCATCTTTGATCTTCACCTATCTGACCCTGCCTGCCAGTTTCTCTATTGTCTTTTCGCAACTCTTCCATCTCCTTTTGCCAATCTTTAATTTATACTTGCTTGTTTTTCCTTATACAAATGAAAACTTAAAAGCTATAAACAATAGATTTTAATTCTGAGATTCACACGTAGATTGGAAGAGTATCCAATGAGAGTTTTTAATATTGAAGTAAAACGTCTACAAACAGATATAGCCCTAGCATGGGCTAAATCAAAATGGTAATCATTTTTTAAACAATCTCACTATAACAGTAAAAAAACCCAGTTTTAATACCAAAACATAAAACCACCTATTAAATAAGTTAATAACAGAAATAGCAGAGGAAATCAGTAGCCTTGCTCCTTGTTTTTATCTTGAGCACGTTGCTTGAAAGCTGGAGAGGAGCCTGTGATGGGAGTTTTCATTACTTAAGGCTACATTTCAGGGTGTCTTATGGACTTCAAATACCTAGTATTGTGATATTTGTCAGTCCACTCATTTTATACTTTTAATCTTATTCTTTTTATGCAGGAGGTATTTAGAGATGCCTTGTCAAAACCGGGACATCCATCAATGTTTGCTGTTCAGGCGATGCAAGATGCAGTGAAACCTCAGGTGAGTGTTTGTTTTCAGATTATACTTTGCAGTTGTATTTTAGAAAGAGCAATATATTTCTATTTGATCCTATCAGATTTGAATAGCAAATGGATTGAAAGAGAATGTGGAACTTCTGCATCTTCTTTAGTGGTTGTGTTTATGGATATGTACTAACAATGATGAATTTTTTATTTCATACACGTGTTTTATGCTTTGAAGGTCTATTGTCACACGTTTGTCCATCTGCAATGTTAACGAAGGGGCCAACCTTTTACTAATGCTAGAGGGTTATTTTGACAATTTAGAACATACATGCTTCCTTTTAAAGATTCCGAAGAGATTATGAATCATGCTGAATCTGTTTGTTGCATGTGATGACCTTACCTATGTTTTTACCTTCCTGCAGAAACTAACTATTCTCGTTCAAGATGAAAATCAGTTGTTAGAAAATGGGTTGCGAACTCTTCTTCAGGAGCTAGTGGTGAGATGCTTGATCATTTTTTCTTAGAAATAGTGCCTTCAGAACTTTATGGTTAATTTTTGAGCTCATAAGAAGTGGGGTTAAGTTTGGGATTTGATATTGCTATTCCTTACAATGCTAATAAAGGGTAATTTTATTCTTTGCCATTATTCTTTGCTATCAGGCTCTTGTTTGCAAGCAATATCCAGGATGTTGCTTGATTCATAACATTTATTTTTAGCCTTTTAAAGGCCAGATGCTCCGTTAAACCCAAGGTTTTGTTCTTTGTGTCTGATGTGCTTTTGATTCATAAAAAGAAAAATCTTGAAAATACTAAAGGAAAAATCAGTCTATTACATATTTGCTATGTTACCGGATACGCCCCTATGCCCCCTGGGTACGGGTACGTGATGTCTTGGTATGGGTACATATACACGACGTCCTGGTACAGGTATGGGTATGCGATGTCCTGGTACAGGTATGGGGGCGGTACACTCAGCCAATGCCCAGGGTACGCCCCAGCCCCTACAGGTATGCCCGGGTACTTATGAGGACGTTCCCGGGCGTACCTGTAGGGGCTGGGGCGTACCCTGGGCATTGGCTGGGTGTACCGTCCCCAAAAAAAATGTTTTTAAATTTTTTTTCCTCCTTATTTTGCTTAATAAAAAGTTAAACACGGACTTCAAAAACAAAATAAAGTATGAAAACCTCTCTGCAGTATCAATGGCAGGCTGTGTTTTCAAAACGTGAGCCTCAGTTGATTCATCTGTATTTTCTTTATTAGGGCTGTATATAACATGTATGAAGGTTGCCAGAGCTAGTCAGCAAGTCTTCCAGTTATTTGATCGTGTTTCAGCCTTGCCAAAATAAAGGGAATAAATGTCTGTAACATGAGCAAGATGAGGGAGAGGTTGAAATTAATAATGTCTTTTTTTGCTTATCCTCTATGTCCCAAAAATATAGTTCTCAAGGACTCTTTTTGTGCAGTACATACAATAAGATCATTTACACAGGTATAATACGAAAGCTCAACTCGAGAACAAGCTCAAACAAGAGAACATGCCATGGTCTTAAGTTGATTTAACATCGGGTCATCTCATTGTAATATTCACCAAAATGCAGAGAGTGCATTTTCTTTTGTCTTTATTTTTGTCCATACATTGTAACATTTGCACTATGTACTTGTAATAAGACTAATCTAAGTTTGACAATGGAATATTATGATCTTTGGCATCGAATTATTAGTATTTTTTGTGGTTATTTAACTTATTATATTTCCTCTATGCATATTATGTGGTTAATTTTGCTTATATGGCTATATATTTAATTTTTTATATTTTTATTTGTACGGCCATACCCTCCCAAAAAAATCCCCCATATCCACGTACCTGATACTTGTACCCATAGATGGAATAACTGGTTGGGGCGAGTACTCGTCAAGGGCCCAAAATGGGTAACCGGCGGTTATTCGACCTACTCGGTTGAATAACTAGCACAAGCAAAAAATACTTGAATTTTAAAAAATAACATTTTAAATTTTTTTTTATAGAAACAAAATAGATGGAATAAGTCTATAAAACATAGGGAAAGTGTTTTTTATTAGATTTGAATACATAGAATGTACAAAATCGCATAATCATGCGAATACAAAAAAGTCACAAAGTACAAAGTTACAAACTACAATAATACTTATAGAGTTATAGTCTTATACAAGAATCTACAAGACTACAAGTACAAATTACAATAATATATAATTTTCTCTTTCCTGCTCTCTGAAAAAATAAGGGAAGCTGGGAAACTCTAGTTCTCCCACTCATTTGACCCGTTTCGCTCTGTCTAGAAGATTGCACTTGCCCTTTTGGCTCCACCTCTGCCTCTGCGTCTGCCTCATCTCCAAGGATGTCCTTTAATCCAATCTCTCTTGCTTTAGCTGTAGCCTCCATAGCTTGCCTCTCGAAATCAGCAATCTCCTCTGAGAACGTGGGGCCTTATCTTCTTGTGCAATACAATCGCTGTAGGGATCGATCTCATCTAGATCGATAGGCTCCTCCGATGCGTTTTCCAAATCTTTTTTGTGAAGTTGAAGGTTGTATTGCACAAAAACCAATTCATTGAGGTGTTGGCTCAACTTGTTACGCTTCTTCGTGTGAATGGAGTCAAACAAATTTCAATTGCGCTCACATCCAGAAGCGCTACAAGGCTGAGATAAAATCCAGAGGGCTAGCCTTTGGAGATTTGGGTATTTCCACCCCAATCTTTCCACTGTGACCCTGCAAACAAAATATTCAAAACTTTGCAAGAATTTAATAATTGAAAATTTGTAAATATGTAATTGGTAAGGTACAAGTAAAGACTTTATTTTGTATTACCTGGTGACTGTGTGACTCTCCCTCGGATAGCTAGTGTTGAAGAAAAGAGCCTTTCCCTTGCTTGCTTGTAGTTCTGCAACTCTACAATAATGAGGTCCCTCACTTCAACGTCAGGGGTCATATTCTCAATGCATGTTGAGAGCCTCTCCATAACCTCTCCTCTAGCATTTGTAAAGCCATTGGAGTAGAAAAACTTGGGGTTAAGGTAGTACCTGCTGCATTGATGGGTTGGTGGAGTTGATTGTTCTACCTTCGATCAATCAATTTTCAAATGGAATCAAATCTGACACAATCTTCTCTATAATTATTTTGGACTGCCTCTTTCGCCCTATCCATGGCCTCATAAACATATCCCATTGGATTTTGCTTTCCATCCACCAATCGCAAAACCCTCACCAAAGGCTCCGACAGCGTCAAAGTTACAAACAAATTAAAGTTAGTGTTACAAACTTATAGATAAACTATAAAATACAAACTTTAAGTTTAAAAAATTGAAAACAAGGGAAACAACTTGAAATTTAAATTGCAATTTCAAGTTACTTTCAAATCTTTGTAGCTCTCGTTTCGGAGGCCTCATTGAAAACTGTCTTCGAAACCTTCACTCCAACTTTTTTGGAATAAGATGACTCCATCCATTCTTGAGAGACAAACATCTGCTTCAAAGAAGTCAACAAACTACAAATACTTTGCAATGTAAAAAAGTTCATTGCAAACCTGGGGACTTTTGCTCGAACAAGCTCTTTTCTCTTGGTGTGCTCTCTCATCAAACTGAAAACTCGAGGGTGATTATATATATATTTAGTTATTTCTCTAGCTTCTTCTACAACTGGTCGCACCCAATCAAGTTTGCCTATGTCCTCCAAAAAAAGGTCAAGGCAATGTGCCGTATAAGTTGTCCAAAAGAGAGATGAATGTCTCTCCCTAAGAAGTCTCCCAACAGTCACATATGCTACTGCATTGTCTGTGATAATTTGGACAATATTCTTGATGCCCACCTCTAAGACATCCTCTAGCATCAAGCTTCAATTTTTTGCATTTTTAATTTTACTTGATACATCAATAGACTTCAAAAATAGTAGCTCACCATTTGAAAATGCCAGAACATTGATGAGGGTGCGGTTCTTTCCATCCATTAGAAAGAATGGTGCATCTAAATTTATGCCACAACCTCTTCTGATCTTTTACAATCACCTTTGCATTTTCAACTGCATTCTTCAACAACTTCCCACTCAAGTCTTTTGGAGAGTGTGCCTTGTACTCTTTTCTTACAACTGTCAAAGCTGTAACCAAATATTTCCAGTACAGGATCCTCATCACGTTGAAGAGAAGGTTGTTGAAGTACCAAAAATTTGTGCATGTTTGATCTGCTTCTACATGTGCCTGCTTGTTCCATCATATAGCTTGGAGTGAAAGTTGTGCCCCAGGTGTGTTTCTAGGTATAAAGGAGTGTAACTGAGATGAAGTTGGTGCGGATGTGCTATGGCGCTTGTGTGGACCACGACTAGAGCCCATAATTTCTGTCATTGCTGTCGCTTCTTCTTCTTCTGTTGATGTGGCATCAATGGTCACTGTTAGGGTTGCTTGCATCCTTGTCCTTTCTAATTTCTTTTCATTTAGTGCTACAAGCTCCGCCATTATCTCCCGTTTTGCTTCTTCAGTGACATTGGGACAATGCGCAATGTCGCGACAAGGAATGCATGAAAGATGGTACTTCATGCGATTGATTTCACCTGACATCCTCTTCGAGCAAAAGTTGTAAATTGAAATCGTCTAGGACGTTCCAACATGTGGCATACTTCCATGCACCGGTGCAAGCATGAGGGGGCGCTGATTGACTACCATTGACTGAATTCGAAGCTGATGCACTACTGGATGCCATTGTTTGCTAATGGATAACTTGCAAAACTCAAACATGTTAAAAACAACATAAAAAAATAAAAACATTAAATACAAATTATTAATTAAAATACGATAAATAAATGATAATAATAAACTATAAAACAAAAATTAAAATACATTTATGATTTACAATTTTAATGAACAATTTATAAATATAATCTATAACGGTTCTTTAATGGAATAATAAACAATAATTTTAAATAATTAATAAACACGAAAATTTAATCGAATGCATGAAATTCAACGGAATGCATGAAATTAAAACAGAATGCATCAAATTTGTATACTAAGCATTAAAAATATTTATCAGACATGTATTTAATTAAATTACAATTCGTTTACATGCTTGGAAATTTAAAAAAAAAAAAATCAATAAATGCATGAAATTTGACGGAATGCATAAAATTAAAATGGAATGCATCAAATTTGTATACTAAGCATTACAAATATATATCAAACATGTTTTCAATTAAATTCGAATTCATTTACATGCTTGTAAATTTAAAAAATAAATAAATAAATGCATGAAATTTGACAGAATGCATGAAATTAAAATGGAATGCATCAAATTTGTATACTAAGCATTACAAATATGTATCAAACATGTTTTCAATTAAATTAGAATTTATTAACATGTTTGGAAATTAAAAAAAAAACAAACAAACAAATGCACTACCCTGGAAATTTCTTTGCTCAATTATCCTCAATCCTCCTTTTGTGTTTTAGGAGTGTTTGGAGGGAAAACAACTGTTTCCCAACGGTTTTGCACGTTCATTCTGGGTGGGTTCCGCCGAACACATAACCGGCAAGTAATCGACGATTACTCGCCGGTTAATTTTTTTTAATTTTTTCTTGCTGCCGGCAGTTTTGAGTGGCAAGTATTCCCCTGATGGAATTCCCAGCGAGTAATCGATCAACCAGTGGTTACTCCCCTTTTATTCCATCTATACTTGTCCCTGTACCCATACCTATATCAACTACTTAGCATATTTGTGTTGATTGGTGCTAGTCCTTGGTGTTATAACCATGAACAAGTACCTGGATGTGTGATATTTCAGAGATTTTTTCTATAATTACAATAGATATTGGATTTGGCAGTGCAAACTGCGATTACTATAATTACAATGTATATTGGATTTGGCAGTGCAAAGTGCAATCCTCTACGTGTGTTGTTTAATTGGAGCACTTTTACATGCTATTTATTTCACTTGTAGGTATCCTATTTTGGTAAAGAGAAATAAAATTTGTGTATACATATTAGAGAGATTTTTAAGAGGGATGCAACATTACGTATTGAAAAAATAGCAGTTCTCCTTGGAACTCCAAGATGTAAGGTATCAGAAAGCATTGGTACTTGGGAGTAGGCTTCATCATCCCATTTTATCTGTAGCAAACCATTCTTCTTGCTTCATATTCTTTTTTCTACCCATAAGTTCAACTAAGCCTAGTGGAACATGGGAAAGTGGTTTTACATCGAAATGCAATACATCTACCCATATGCAATGCAAACTTAGGCCTGATCAGATTTAATCTAATAAATCAGCAAATCAGACCTAATTGCATATAAAGAATATTCTAGAATCGGCCATAAATGATAAGAGGGGGTTTTAGAGGAATATCTGATTTGTTGTGAACTTGGGGACAAATCGTTAGAAACAGAAAGTAAAAAAATGGTCTAGAAGGCGAGGCAAACAAAACCCACAAAACTCAAGATAAATAGAGTTTTTGGGTGTGCACTCTTCCAACAATGTTAGGTAATTGTTCTTGCAAACTTCATGTAGGGAAAATCTGATTTGAGATCATGTTTGTCTGCTTGAGGGCTTCGAAAACTATTATTTCCAAGGCTTTGAAAACCTCGCTCGCTTTTCCCAAATTTTGCTCAGATCTATTGGAAACTGATCTCATCTTGAACCCTAGCAACTCATCATAGGCTAATGAAAAACAAGGGAGTTAATGAAGGGCCATGTATTATCCCCCTACTACTATCAGGCCTCTAGGCTGAGACAAATTTGAAAAACAACATTCAATGCACTTCAGCAAGCAATTCATGGATGCATTCCCTAATCTTATATGAATTTTCGTGTTAGAATGAATAAGTGGCACAAGGACTAAAATGCTCCAAATATTAATTCAAATCTGCTCTAAATGCTTGAATTCTGCTCTTAACACATTCACAATTGATCTCTAGAACATAGAATTTATGCCTTGTTCAATCATTCCTTATCATTCATGTCCAATATGCACTAATGCACCCGTGTATTTATAGAGTTCTCAAATTTAATTTGGGACCGAATTGGTGCATGAACCGACACACAATGGACGGGAAAAGCCAACAAATGGGGAATATAAGGCATGTGAGACTCAAAACAAGGGTCATAAGGGCCCACGCCAAAATTGTACACAATAGTACCATGCCCTTGCCTGGGCAACATGTAAGCAAGGTAAGCACAATAGCAATATGCCCTTGGTTGGCAACATGTGAACAATGTATAAACATAGGAATGATATGGCCCTCAGGGGCAAAATGTGATCAAAGAAGCACTAAGGTAACATGCCCCAATACAAGTAGTGTAGTGACAAGTATATCAAAGCACAACACACACATGGAGCCTTTCCCCCAATACATGAATGAGAGGAATCATGGCAACATAGGCAAGCAATATTAAACATTTGCATGATATAGATCATGGCAAAACCAAAGGACTGTGCATGATATAGATCATGGCACTGATCATATAGGAATGCAAAGTAAACATAGCGAACAAGGTAGGCACACTAAGCATAAAGTAAGCATGCCACACAGAGTAAACTAGAAAGCAAGGCACACACATAGTAGAGTAGAATGAGCAATGTCACACACAAAGTAGCATAGAAGATAAAAGAATTAGAGCACACAAAGTATACAATCACAACGCACAAGCATGTGATGTAGAGTATACAACTGAAGCAAGGAACACACATCAAACATAGGGCAAACATAGAAAAGCACACCAAATAGTAATCATAGGAAGAAATTGCATCAAGGATAATGGAATCAAAGCCACATAAACAAGCAAAGCACCCACATAACAAAGTGCACAAGCGACACTGAAGTGATAGCAAGTACAACATAAATGTAAGTATATATGAAAGCACTAAGCACATAAAGGTACATGTAGTGGTCAAGATAGACTAGATTATATAAGATCACATGAATACTTAGTACAATAAAAGAAATCACAAAAGATGGAACTGAATGCACTACTAGGAGATGCTCCCAAATTGCCCCCATAATGAGCATGAAAGGTACCCCCAACCAAATGCGAATCCATAATCATATGTATGTACTTGTTGTATATAGATACTGCATCTATCTCTACAATATCATCGGTAGCATGTATATAAGCAATACAACCTTTATCAATAAATAGATAATCATAAACTAACCAAGATGTGCACCAACTAAAACTCCAAAGAGATAAAAACAAAGGAATTTTATAGCACATGAACAGGGAAAAAAATCAGCTAATCACATAAAAGAAAACTGGAGGTAAAAGAAAGAAGAGGAAAGGAGATCCCTATTGACCTACAACTTTCATAAGAATTGCATGCACTGTAGGGCATGTGGCCCCAATATAATGTCTTGTCATCACGTGGAAGTTAGCATAGGGTTTTGGGATGGGACACAACAAAGGCAAAGGCGGCAAACAACAAAAACTGTTGATATGTGAAGTCAACATTTGAATAAGCAGTTGGCGACCAAGCTGGCAGGTTGGACATTTTTCGAGGGATAGTACACGCGGTTTGTACTACACACGGTTTTGTACTATTTTTTTTCTTTATAAGTAACCCACGAATTGTAAAATAACATTGAGTTGTACTGATTGTACGGATTGATAAGTTTTGGTGTGGAGACTGCCATTATTGCATTACGGATTAATCCCTGGATAATAAAATACTGAAGACCTTTGCCCGTGGTTTTTTTTCTAGCACTTTGCCAGGTTTTCCACGTAATATCTGTGTCTTAAATCTATATTCCTTTCTCTGTGATTATTTCTCTCTGCTTGCTTTTATTTTTCTAACAATTGGTATCAGACCCTGGTTGCTGTAAGAGGGTTCTTGTGAAAAGAGAAAATGACAAAAGGCACGGTTACAAGATATGAGGTCCAAAAATTTGACGGTTCCAATTTCGCTCTATGGAAGCTGAAGGTTCAAGCTTTGTTGGTGAAGGATGGATGTGCCCTAGCTCTAAAAGGGATAGCGTCAAAACCTTCAGCCATAAGCCAGGAGGATTGGGATGAAAAGGATGCCCTAGCCAGGGCCACGATCCAGTTCTCTTTGGCAAATTCGGTTCTTTTTAATGTTTCAGAGGACAAAACTGCACAAAGCTTATGGGAAAAGCTTGAAAAATTGTATGAGACCAAGTCACTAGCAAACAAGATTCTTTTACAATGACAATTGTATAATCTAAGGATGGAGGATGGTTCCTCAGTCGCAGATCATCTGAATGAGTTCAACACACTGATTAGCATGTTGGCTTCAGTGGAGGTGAAGATTGAAGAAGATAAAGCGGCCATCTTACTTTGCTCTCTGCCTGATTCTCGGGATCAACTTGTCATGAAGCTTAGTAACTCAGCACCGCAGGGGAAGCTATGTTTTGAAGATGTGGTAGCCGCAACGATTTATGAAGAATCCAAGGGGAAGACATCCCAAAGATCTTCCAGTGATGCCTTGGTTGCAAGGGGCAGACCTATAGAAAAAGGGAAATCTGAGCGTGGACAATCCAGATCGAAAAGAGTTAAGTGCTGGAATTGTGGCAAAATGGGTCATGTTAAAAGGGATTGCTGGGTAAAGGTAAACAAGGAAAGTACAGGCCCGCAACCATCTGAGGCAAATATAGCAGAAGTCGAAACACCGTTAGAAGATGGAGAGGTTTTGTCAGCAAATAACAGAGGTTAGTTACAGGATGTATGGCTTATTGACTTAGGAGCCTCATTCCACGACTCCTCACAGGGACTGGTTTTCTTCTTATCGGTCATGTGATGGAGGTGTGGCATATATGGGAAATGATGATCCATGTAAGGCTATTGGAGTGGGAGAAGTTAGAATCAAAATGTTTGATGGAGCAGTAAGGACTGTTCAGAATGTAAGACATGTGCCAGGCTTGAAGAAAAACCTTTTGTTGCTTGGAGTATTTGATGATCTTGGTTACAGGGTCATTAGAGAAAATGGTAACCTGAAAGTAACAAAGGGAATTTTGGTGGTGTTAAAAGGAGAGAAAATGGGCAATCTCTACAGGCTGATCGGAGATACCTGTACTGGAGAGGCAGCAGTGGCATCTGATGTGAAATCAACATCTATGACTACCTGGCATCAGAGGTTAGGCCATATGAGCAAGCGTGGACTCAAGGTACTACTTGATAGGAACCTTCTCCCAGGGGCAAAATCTTTAGATCTAATTTTTTGTGAGCATTGTCTATATGGTAAACAACATAGGCTGTGTTTCTCTAAAAGCACTACTAAAAGTAAGGAACTCCTTGAGTTAATTCATTCAGATACTTGGCAAGCACTTGTTCAATCTTTAGGGAGTTTGTCATATTTTGTGTCATTTATAGATGATTGTTCCTGTAAGGTGTGGATTTACCTTTTGCAAAAGAAGTCTGAGGTTTTTTCTTGTTTCAAAAAGTTTAAAGCTCTGGTAGAAAATCAGAAAAAACAAAACTATAAAATGTCTTAGAACAGATAATGGGGGGGAATTTTGTTCAAAGGAATTTAACAATTTTTGTAGTGAGCATGGCATAGCAAGGCAGTTGATGGTTCTTAGAACAACACAACAGAATAGTGTTGCAGAAAGAATGAACCGTACAATTATGGAGTGTGCTAGATGCATGTTGAGCACTGTTTGACTAGAGCAAAATTTTTGGGGTGAAGCTGTTAGCATAGCTTGTTTTTTGATTAACAGATCACCTACTACGGCTCTTGATCTTAAAATTCTTGAAGAGGTATGGATAGGAAACCCTGTTGATTATCCCTATCTTCGTGTTTTTGGTTCTGAAGTTTTTGTACACATTCCAAAGGAGAAAAGGAGTAAGTTGGATGTAAGATCCGTGAAGTGTATTTTTCTTGGCTATGTAGAAGGAACAGTGGGGTACAAGTTGTGGGATACTGCTGCTCGCAAAGTAGTTATTAGCCGAGATGTTAAATTTAAGGAAGATTCATTGCAAAGTGAAGAACAGTCAAGTTCTGAAACTGTCCCTGTAGAGGTGGAAATGTATGAAGCTAAGAGGGAGGTGCAAGATAAAAATCTGCCACCTGTAAATGAAAACCAACAAGAGTATATTCAAAATCAAGTAAATGAAGAAGATGAACAGCAACCAGATGAGCCCAGGGTGATACATCACACTTTGTGCGAAGGTCCACAAGAGTTACAAAACCACCGGAAAGGTACACTCCTACTTGTAATTCAGTTTTTGCAGTAGTTACTGATGTTGGTGAGCCTAGCTCATTTCAGGAGGCATGTGAAGCTGAAGATGCCAGTAAATGGAGAGCTGCCATGGAGGAAGAAATGGCAGCTCTACACAAGAATAAGATGTGGGAGCTTGTACCATTGTCTATGGGGCGAAAGGCTATAGGAAACAAGTGGGTCTTCAAACTGAAAAGGGATATTAATGACAATATAGAGCGGTATAAAGCTCGGCTGGTGGCCAAAGGGTATGCACAGAAATCTGGTATTGATTTTAATGAATTTTTTTCACCTGTAGTAAGGCTTAGTACTATTAGAGTTATTCTAGCTCTTGTTGCTAGCCTTGATTTAGAATTGGAACAGTTAGATGTTAAAACATCGTTCTTGCATGGTGATCTTTTTGAAGAAATTTATATGAAACAACTGGAAGGTTTTGAGGTGAAAGACAAAGAGAATCTTGTTTGCAAGTTGAACAAATCGTTGTTTGGTTTTAAATAGGCGCCAAGGTGTTGGTACAAACGGTTTGATTCCTTCATGATGAGCTTGGGATTTAGTAGATGTGACACTGATCATTGTGCCTATTTTCAGATGTATGGAGATGGCAGCTTTATAATCTTACTTTTATATGTTGATGATATGTTGGTAGCAGGTCCCAACATGCACAGGATCAACAGGGTAAAAGCTCAGTTAGCCAAGGAGTTTGAAATGGACTTGGGAAGTGCAAATCAGATTCTTGGAATGAGGATACATAGAGACAAAAAGGATAGAAAACTCTCGCTGTCACAATAGTGATATGTTAAAAAGGTTCTGCAGCGCTTCAATATGCAGAATGCACAGCCAATGCACCGCATTTCCTGTTCATTTGAAATTGTCTTCTGATTAGTGCCCTAGTATAGAAGCATAGAAGACACAGATGTCTCATGTACCGTACTCATTAGTAGTTGGAAGTCTTATGTTCGCCATGGTGTGCACCAGACCTGACATTACACAAGTAGTGGGAGTAGTTAGTCCGTTCATGGCGAATCTTGAAAGTGATCATTGGACGGTGGTGGAGTGGATTCTCAGATATTTAAGAGGCACTTTTGATGCTGCTATCTGTTCCAGTGGGAGTAGTCTTCAGGTAAGTGGTTTTGTAGATGCTGATTTTGGGGGAGATAGAGATAAAAGGAAGTCCACTACAGGTTATGTGTTTACCTTAGCAAGAAGTGCAGTAAGTTGGGTCTCAAAGCTTCAGACAGTGGTAGCTTTGTCTACTATTGAAGCTAAATAAATGGCAGCTACGCAGGCTTGCAAGGAGGGAATTTGGCTTCATAGGTTATTGGATGAATTGCAAGTCAAGCATGGTAAAATGGTGTTACATTGTGATAGCCAGAGTGCATTGCACTTAGCACGGAATCCAACATACCATGCCAAAACGAAACACATTGACATTCAGTATCATTTTGTTCGAGATGTGGTGGAAAAAGGACAAATCTCATTGGCCAAAATAAACACAGATGTGAATCCAGCAGATATGTTGATGAAACCCATTGGGAGAGAGAAGTTCATTTGGTGCAGAACTTCTCTTGGCTTGCACGTTAAGTGATAGGCAACATGAGGCAAAGGTTCTTCAGGAGGAATAATTCGTAGGAATGTGACTTCAAGTGGGAGATTGTTGATATGTGAAGTCAACATTTGAATAAGCAATTGGTGACCAAGCTAGCAGGGTGGACATTTTTTGAGGGATAGTACACGCGGTTTGTACTACACACGGTTTTGTACTCTGTTTTTTTCTTTATAAGGAACCCACAAATTGTAAAATAACATTGAGTTGTACTGATTGTATGGATTGATAAGTTTTGGTGTGGAGACAACCATTATTGTATTACGGATTAATTCCTGGATAATAAAATACTGAAGATCTTTGCCTGTGGTTTTTTTTTCTTGGTACTTTACCAGGTTTTCCACGTAATATCTATATATGTGTCTTAAATCTATTTTCCTTTCTCTGCGATTATTTCTCTTTGCTTGCTTTTATTTTTCTAACAAAAACTAACGTAAGTTAGAGGTAAAAGGTTAGATGTAGGAATATGTACAAGAAGAAAGAACCAAAGGAGGGTAAGAGACAAAAAGGAAATAAGAGTGATCGGGAGCACACAAATAAAGAAAGCAGCTTCAAAAAGGAAGCCAATAAGCACAATCATCATGTCAAGCCTAGGAAAATAAGATCTTAACTTAAAAATTCAAACAAGAGCAAGTTGGAAGCATAGGAAAGCTAGAAGAAGTTGGAAGTGAAGGAAGACCCAAGTAGGTGGCAAACACGGAAGAAGTCTAAAGAAGAAACAAGGGTCCCCAAGGGCCACATTCCAAACAAAGAAATAACGAATGCCAAAGTAAACAAGCCAAAAGAAAAAGCAATAAACAAAAGCAAACTATGTATAGGAAATGGAGATAGCCCAGGTGCAAACATATGGGGTTAGCAAAAAACTAACCAATAATATTATCAACATTAGGTGAATCATTATCATACTCTATATAAATAGAAGCAATCATATTATCAAGAGTAAGCTCGAGATGTCTAGGTTCCCATCAATATAATCATTACAATTGTAATCATCCATGTTATCTATTGCACCTCTTTGTATGATAGTGCATTCTCTTATTCAAATATTAACTTGAAAATTGGATCATTTGTGGATATCTTTGATCGTATAGGCTTAGGAGGTTGTGATAAACACACCCTTATAGGTGGAATAGAAGATGCTTGAACTTTATGCTCACTTATTCGAGGTCTTATGATTGATTGTTGTTGTGGTAACTCTTAGGCACAACCTCATTTTGAACTTGTACTAGATGATCATAAATAACTATCGAAATAGTGACCACTTTATTATTATGAACAAACTTTAAGCTTTGATGTAATGTTGATGAAATTGTTCTCATTTGATTAATACACAATATTCCAAAAAAAAAGTCATATGTTCCATTATTCAACAACATGAAACCAAAGTAAGATGGTCTAAGGACCCACTATGACAGGTAAATTAATGCATCCAAGTGGTTTCCTTGTGATCCCATCATATCTCATAATAATCGTGGTAGTATCCACTAAATCTCTTTGATGAAAGCCAATGATATTGATAAAGCTCCGTGTGCATACATTTATACTTGAACCATTATCAATCATAATTCCATGTGTTTCTAGTGAATGCTCAACTATGAACAGTGGTCCATTGTCATAGCTATCATTTGGAATTTCATTATCATAGAATAAATGGTGGAGGCTCCTCCTTAAGTGCATTAACCACACCTATGAATCCTTCAAGTGGATGAGCTTTAGAGCTTGTGGTGGTTCTCTTTGAGCTATCATATGAATATTACCTTGATCTTTGATTTGAGTGGTAGGCATGATTTGGAAGAAGATTTGTAAAGATTTTCAAATGTTGATTTGGTTGAGCTACTGATTCTATCAAATTAATTTTGAGACTTTTTATTTGAATTTGGTTATTATCAATGAGATATCGAATCTTATGTTTCAAAGTAATGCATCTATTTGAAGAATGCCTTGTGACTCTATGATAATCGCATAATGCCTGAGCATCATAGCTCTTAGGCAATGGCCTAAATGAATCCAATTCTCTAATAGGAGGTAAAGTAAGCATGTTGCATACAAGTAATCGTTTAAGCACATTTTGAGGACTTTCATTCAATTTTTAAAATTGTATATGTTCTTTTTGTTGTGAAAAAACTAGGACTAATGTGTTAGATGGTTAATCCACTGTATTTACTACATTCTTCGCCTCGTTTTTAGATTGAAAAGCGTTGATATTAACTTTAGCCTTGAAGTTTGTTTTACCCTAAAATTTGGCTCCACTTGTTGTAGGGGCATTGGTCCCATATTTAAGCATGTTGGCCTCTAAAATTCTGATCTCATAGTTTCTACCCGCAAGACAAGGACCATCGAAAGATGGGTAAGTGTTGAAAACCACTTTGTCTTTAATAGGTAAAACCAAACTTTGAGCAAATATACTTCGTAAGTCACTATTAGGTAATTGGTGAGTCATTTTCGTAAACATTTTCTTGAATCTAAGCATATACCAACAATCTCATTGGGTCCTTGTTTAAGCTGAGCAATTTGTGCCAATGTAACTTTCACACCAATATTTATCCAAAAATGAGCTAGGAAATCATCATCTAGAGTAATGAAAAAGCACATAGATACACATGGCAAAACATAGAACTGATCAAGAGCACAATCTTTTAAACTTCTAAGAAATAGCTTAGTCAATAATTTATCATAATGAGCAAAATTCAGACAAGAAGCATAAAATGATATAATACAATGGGAAGGGTCTACTTTGTCATTGAATAATTCAAAATTAGGAGCAACAAATCACAGTGGCAAAGGGTAAGCAAAAACTTCATAAGCCAAGTGGTTAAGTAAAATATCATGTGAAGTGACCTTGTTATTGTAGACACTTATTTTGGTATAACACTAGTTATTTGCTATGGTATTAAGGTATTTTTGTGCATATGGATCATTGGTTCAGATGAAGCTCTTATTGGCACGTTTCCCCTTGTGTTGGGGCCTAGTTTGCCATCTCTTGTTTTGTGTTGTTCTTGCAACTTTACTTTCGCTTCACTTTGGGTCTATGATAATAATACCATTCAATCCGAAACATTTGAAAACCTATATATTGACTATTTGTTTGCCTTGGCATGATTCTCTATGCTCCAAGGAGGTCAGAAACACTATTTTTTAGGGTTTTAGGTTTGCTTGTCAATCTTGGCTATTGCCAAAATCAAGCCGCTCGATTTTGGACCGCTATGTCTTGTGGGCCCTTTGACCCTTGTCTCCATTTTTGTTGGTTTGTGTCTTGTTTGTCAACTTTCCTGCCATTTTGATTGTCGACTTGCACCCAATAGTTCTCAGTTTGAATTCAAGAAGTACATATATACACATGCATGCTAATGCATTTACGACACAGAAGAGAACTCTCTTGAGCTATTGCACTTTACTTTTATTACTGCTGCTATCTTTTGAAGTGTATGCATGCCTTGCACGAAAATTTGAAGAATAGTGAAAGAGCATGTAGAATCCACTTGTTGCTTGGATCTCATACATAGAAATAAGGGTCGAGATCTCCATATTACACTCGATTGCTTGCTGGAGTGCATGATTGTTGATTGTCGAACTATTTAAGAATAGGGGTCCGACTGAGGTAGATCCCTCCTAACTATACCAAAATTTTATGCTATTGCAAGGTCTTTTTGAGTGGATTAGGGCTTGGACAAAGGAAGAGAAAATTTGGAAGTTCTTTGCATCAATTTAACAATCTAAGAGAGGTTTCTGATCAGGGGACAGATAAATGCGCTTGCAAAATTTTAGGAGGATCTGACACTATTTAACCGAAATTGAATTGCACCTGCCGAAATCGAGACATACGATCTTGGATAGTGCTGAAATTGAGTCCTTCGATTTTGGCTGTTTTTTTGGACTTCTCTAATCAAC
The DNA here is from genome assembly GCA_037957365.1 of Torreya grandis. NCBI lineage: Eukaryota > Viridiplantae > Streptophyta > Pinopsida > Cupressales > Taxaceae > Torreya > Torreya grandis. The sequence continues at coordinate 671,762 of JARHVA010001370.1, read as the reverse complement.
ACCAAATTTCCAGATCTGCTTTAAGACTGCTACCAGATTAATTCTCAATCACTTTTAGCCGCCGACAATACACAAGGAAGTCATAATTCATGGATTTATCTCAGAGCTCCTTTTGTTATTCCAAGCATTTCAATTCTTTAGTTTCGTGCACTGAAGATTTGTCTAGGGTACTGAATTACTTTTTTATTTCAGATTTAAGTGCACCTTTCCATTTTGATGATTAGTGTAGTCTCTTGATTGTTTTGGATTTTTCATCAAAATAATTGATTGTCTTTTGAGAACCCTTGAGAAAACAATTGAATTTGGCTTGCATCTTAGTGGTCACTTTGGGTGCTGGAAGAGAAGTAGTAGCAGAATAAGTTGGAATAGAAGCAATGTTCAAAGAAACAAATAGAAATAGGAGGAATAATTTCGGAAGAAAGCTAGGAAGTGACCACATTTTGAGGCATGGAAGTAGACTAGACATTATTGTATTCAAATATCCATTATTCACTTTATAAGGCATATCTTGGATTATTGGTTCAGTTGGAGGCTCTTGTCCAAGGGTTTGACATTGGAAATATTTCAACACATACAACAATTCATCTATTTCTTTAGGATTAGCTATTATGTGTTTCCTAAACATTTAAGTCTTTCAGCTCTATCCTTTTCATTATGGTGATCTATATCAGAAGCATTATCAATTTGAGATTTTTTCACATCTCATTCAAAGGTGATTGCAACAGTAGAAAGAACATCAACATCATTGAGAGACACCATTTTATTTTTCAAATAAGTTCTAGATTTATCCAAGGGAATTTCAGTAAAATCAGTAGGATTGCAATTTATTCTAGCACTTCACCTAGTAGGGCCCTTGAATATAATCACTTTAAGTGGCATAAGATGGAAATATATAACATGCAAAGAGCCTAGGGTTTTAATAATATGCAACCAAAACAAATTAGTGTTTACAAATAACACACAAGGTCTAGGGCTAATGATTTCAAAGTAGTAGGATAAACCCTTGAACAATAAGATCTACCACAATGCAAACAAGATCTAACCCTAAGGGGTGTAAGAGTGCATGGGTTCACGTTGAATTCATCAAAATATAATAAATGAAAGTGGTTTTACATCAAAATGAAATACATCTACCCATACACAATGCAAACTTAGGCCTAATCAGATCTTATTTAGTAAAACAACAAATCAGACCTAATTGCATATAAATAACATTTTAGAATAAGTTGTAAATGACAAGAGGGGGCTTTATAAGGATATTTGATTTCTCGTAGATTTGGGGACAATAATCATAAACATACACAGAAAACATGTCTATTAAAGGCGAGGCCAAAGACAAACAAAGACCATTTTTTGGAGTACACTCTTTTGGCAACGTTATTGCACACTTCTTGGAACATCAAGTAACGGTTATGGCAAACTTTGCGCAGGTAAATTTGACTTAGTTGACTTATTTGCTTTTCCCGTATTATGCACAAATAACTAGGAAATTGATTTTCGTCTTTGCAACCCTAACAAGTCATCACAAACCAATAAAATAGGGAGGAGTGAATGTGGGGCATGTGTTATCCCTCCATTATTATTAGGGCCCAGGTTGGGACAAATTTGAAAAGCAGAATTCAATGCACTTCAACAAACAATTCGTGGATGCATGCCTTGATCTTATATGACTTTTCGTGTTAGAATGAATAAGTGGCACAAGGAAATAAGATGCTCCAAACTAGATTCAAATCGTCTCTAAATGCTTGAATTCTGCTCTAACACTTTAACAATGGATCTCTAGAACACAATTTATGCATTGCTCAAACATTCCTTATCATTCATGTCCCATATGCACTATGCCACTAATACTCAAATTCAAATTAGGACCAAATTGGCGTTTGAGCTAATATCAACTAGTGGAAAATGCCAGCAAATGGGAAACAAAAAGCATGGGAGACCCAAAGCAAGGGTCACAAGGGTCCACACTAGAACCATACACAATATGGTCTTGGTGCACCATAATTATACAATGTATGGTTAAGGGAACTAGGCCCAAAACCAAAGGCAAACATGCAGGGAGGAGAGAGAAAGAGAAGAGATTATAGGGAAACAAAGCAAAATAGGCCAAAACATAGAAAAAATGTGCCAGTAACAGACTAAAATGAATTGATAATCGACAAAGACACAATTGACCTAGAGCAATCCAATTCTATGACTAATAATAACCCTTTAACCAAAATTAGGTGTCTACACTTGGTTATTCCTGCAACATAATGTTTGTTTCTATCAAAAACTAGATAGGCAATAAAGATTTTGATGATTTCCTTTATCCTTGTGAGCGAACAATTATTAAACCTGCTTGAAAGTATGCAAATGTTCTCATGTTCTTGATCTTTTTAACAACAAAAGGGGTTTGTATATTATTTTGACAATGCCTAGCCTTGCATGCGAAGTGAAAATAATGTACAAAGTATTGTCAATACATAAAATCATTAAATTTTGTATAGAGAAAGTGGAGGTGTTTTGCAGTGTTTGACTTATGTGGTTTTATCCTAAAAAGATCCTAAAGTTCACTTTCTGACATTGATAAATGGTTTAGCAGCTTAGCGTACAATTACGGATAAAATTGTCCATTTTGATTAAGTTTCCATGACCTTTCTTTTGCAGCTTTTATTGTTTCCCTATTGCTTGCAATAGCTTTATGGCATATGATCATTTTCATATTCTTCACTACATTTTTTCCCATTTCCTAGCCCTTTTGTTATGATTTCATCTTCCTTATCACGCTTACTTCTTTTCTCTTCATTTTCTTCCTCTAGCTATTATGACTTTTTAACTTTGCTTTTGTTTGAGGTGCTTACTTAACTTTTTAGTCTTTATTATTCTACCTGGAAACCTTTCTTTGTTTTTTTGAAGACCTCTTATCCATTTCATTTGGGCTTTTAGCTTATGTCTTTTGTGACGAAGAAGCTTTTCGTTTGAGGTGCTTACTTAACATTTTAGTCTTTATTATCCTACCTGCAAACCTTTCTTTGTTTTTTTGAAGACCTCTTATCCATTTCATTTGGGCTTTTAGCTTATGTCTTTTGTGATGAAGAAACTTAAGTATATTATTATCATAGTTAACTAAGTCTCAGAGATGGGGTTTCTAGGATGGCAAAACAATTCCCATGTTTTGGGGATGGCGGGGGTATGGGTATCAAAATATGTAAAAAAAATAACTTAAATCTTTAAAATACAAATAAATAAAAAATAAAAATAAAAATAAAAATTTGTTTCATCCTTTAAATGCCCTTGAAGTTCATTGAGCGTTCCTTCTGTAGTTTGGAGCTTGGGGGGGGGCGGGGGGATGACTTTATGATGGGGAGTATGCATCCTCGCATAACACTGATTATACAACTTTCTTTCTGTATAGATGAAATTTTGAGCTATGGAATTTTGATTGTGCAATTATATCAAAATACTCAAAATGTCAATCCACCATTAAGATCTAGAGCTATTTAGGAATAAAATGCAAAGAGAAATGAGACACTCATACCAGCATTAGATCCTAAAAGCTAATTGCTCCAAACCAAGATTCAAACAATAAAAAGACTAAAGGATTAATGGATGAAGATTGCTTACCATAGACTTAGATTTGGCAGCATGATGTTGGGTGGATGAAGACACTTGGATTGCATGGATTATTTGGATTCAAGACTAGAATGATAGCATAACAGCTCATGGGTTCATTGGTTAGTTTGGCCATGGAGGAGTGGATTGTTTAAATAGGCCATGGAGGGAAGATCAATGGCCAATATTCAAAGTTGGGTTGGGAGGATCCATGGTGGAGGATTATCCAAAGAATTAAAAATTCCTCAGAAGCCTCTAGAATAGAGGCTTCTAGAGAGAAATGGGCTAAGTTAGAGAGGATTCTAGAATTGGAGAATTCTAGAATCCATTTAAGGGCTAAGTAAGATTAGTAGGGGATTATGATAGATGATTAGGGACTAGGGATGTAGGAGAGCCTAGGAATAGGTTAGGGTAGGTAGGTAGGTGAGTCATGGGAATTTTAAATTCCCAAATATTAAACAAGTGGGATTAGTTAGTAGATAATAGGGGATTAGGTGGATTAGTGAAGAAGTGGGGTAGGAATAAGGTTAATGGATGAATAAGAATAAAGAGAGATGTTAGATAAATGACTATGAGGATTAATAAGGATGTTTTAGATAAAATTAGATGGGATTAATGGTCATTAGACGAAATTAGTGATGTTAGTGACAATAAATGAAGTGAGCGAATTTGGGTGTATACACTTTCTAAACAAGTGAACGACGAACAGTGGAAGGTGCCTTCCTCCTTGATATACCATGCCTTCCATTTCAAACCTATCAAATGGCCTCTCACCTTGCCCCGTTCTCGTTCCAAAGAGCTTGTAGTCCCTAATCCCTACAACTTGCACCTCACTTTGTCCTCCTTCCAAGGATGTTGTGGCCCCTACCCCTTTCAACCTGCACGTCACTCTGTCCTCCTTCCAAGGAACCTATGGCCCGTTCATCATGCTCTTTGTGTTGTGTGTGTGTGCATGGGTGTGGAAAGAGGGAGATGGAAAGGGTACCTTGTGAACTGACCTCCAAAGATGATATGTCCTCATTTTCACCTACTTTTATATCAGCACCTGCACTTACATGCTTATTAACTGTGGTTTCCCCACAATTAGTTTATGAATGACCAAAGTTGGTCACTGGGACTTGAAAGTACAACCAGTAACAATAACATGTGGAAGCCAAATTGGAGCTCTAACCCTAAAAGAGACAAAAGAATACAAGCTAAGAGCACCTAAAAGAAAATTCCAACCAAGGTGGGTAACTCAGTACATATATTATCATGTAATCTGAGCATTATATATGGCCATGAGAGAGCAAGACCCTATCACAAGAGACGGAGAGAGTTGCCCTGACACCCTGTGAACTGAACTTCCAAAGATTGTATGCCCTCACATTCACTTACTTTTCTATCAGCATATGCACTCACATACTTAGTAACTATAGTTGCCACACAATCAGGCTATAGAAAGAAAAAAATTATATTGATGTCAATGAATGACCAAAGTAGGTCAGTGGGAATCAAATGTATAACCAATAGCAGTATCACACGCGAGCCAAAAAGGAGATCTATCCCTAAAAGAGACAAAAAAAAGAAGCTACAAGCTACATAAACTAAAAGTCCAATCAACTAGGTTGGGTAAACCCCACATATGTCAGTACAAATACTTTCATGTAATCTGAACTATACGTATAACCATGAGAGATCAAGACCTGTCGCCAAAGAATCTGAGATGATTGTGACCATTTTTCTTGGTTTCTAACATTTTATAAATGAATTTTACCTATTCATTTGTTGTTTTTCTGTGGTGCTGAACTTTGAAGTGCTTGCATTGAAGATTATCACTTTTAAGTTTTATCGGCTAGTTGTTTTATTGTGAATGGCACAGGCTACAATCAAGGGAACTACTATAGCAAAGTACATCGCTTTAAATTTCAATGCAAGGGGGAGTAGAGGAGAATTAGGCAATTAATCTTGTTGGGAGGGGGGGTGGCGCATTTTATGCATCTCTGAAGATTTGCAGACCATCAGATTGGTTTTATATTTAATACATTGTCTGTTTCACTCCGAACAAAGAGTGCTGCTTGTAAGTTGAAGGCAATTATTCCTTGATAAACTCTAAGTAGTAATATTTATTTGAAGGAAAATAAGTATGCCATGTAAGTCCACATGCTGAAAAGAGGAAAAAACATTCTATGCTCAGAGCTACAAAGTGATGGCTAGTAAGGGAATATTTGGGAAATGTCTATCTGAAGTAGATTGTAAACCACAGCAATTGAATGGAGTGCAGTTGAATCTATGATATCAATCAATACGAGAAATGATCATTGGTTAAAGTTACCTTTGACTAAGACAGAGGAAGACTTTTTCTTTCATATTACTGTGTTTTTAGTTGCGTCTCTACTAACACACCTTCTTCAGTGATTTGATTTGTTGAACAAAAAAGCAAGTTCACTTGTTCTAAAGTACTGCAATCGCCAATATTTTTCCTTTGACCATGCAATTCACGAACAATCATTTATATTCCCCAGCAGCCTACTCAAGGAAGTAGTTGACACAATGTTTGCATGGACTTTTTCTGATTTTATAAATGTCTAAAATTAAGAGTTCAATCTGCCTGCATGCTATGTTTGTCTCCTTAGTCCAGCTTTTCATATTGCATCACTTAGTGCGGTATGCTTTTTGAGTGTAAAGTATTAATGTTACGGAGGATTTTTTCCTGGCTTCTGTGTATGGGTTTCTGAACTTTTATGTTGAATTAGGCCTGGGAAATGTCTGCTATTTCTGACAGCATTCAATACCCTTGCCAATGACTAATGAAAATAAAGAATGCTGAACCTAGGTTACCTTTTAAATTTGTAGCATGCAGGTTCATATTATTTTAGGACCGTGACCTACAGCATTCTAACGTACCATCTGCTTGTAGGCTCACTGTGTCCTACGTCTCTTAGTAAATTTTCAGTGGATCTCCAAATTAAATTTGTTACTTGAACCAATGAACTTATTACTTTCAGATAAAGATCTCTTCTAGCACCGCAAAATGATACTAGATGATGAATTTGTAAAGTAAGCATGGTTGAGCGGATGTACAAGACTATGGAAGTTTCCAGACATGGATATTGTGGTTCTTGGATGAACTTTGGCATCTTTCTTTGACTAGCTTAGTAGATCAGTTCAATCTTTTGTCATTCTAGGAAGACATCATGGGCTGCGAGTTTTGCATCATCCTTTGCTTGTCAAAATTCCAGGCTGCTGCAGTTGAAGCAGGAGAACCAGCTATGCAACATGGAAAATCTATTGCGGAGGGAGAAAATGATCGTGGACTTATCCCTAGGCTTCTTGGTGTGTATGAATTGTTGCTTTTTGTTTTTTAATGTTATCCAGTAGCTTGCATTATCCCAGGCCTTTCATAAATTATTCTCCTATTTATGAGAATTAGTGGGAAAGGCATTAATTTGGATTTTATTCCTACTTTTCCTTCATTCTTTAATCAAGTTACTTTCTTTAACAGATATTGTACTTTACCTTTGTGAGCGAGGTCATGTGGAGGGTGGCATGATATTCCAGCTACTAGAGGACCTGACAGAAATGTCAACAATGAAAGACTGCAAAGAAGTTTTTGTGTATATTGAAAGCAAACAAGATGTTTTGGGGAAGGTAAGAACTTGTAATATTGCATTAGAATTGGTATAACTGTTGTATTTGTCACTTGGATTTCTAAGAAGCATTGCGTTGCCAGCAAGAGCTATTTGGAAGAGGGAAGCTCGTCATGCTTAGAACATGCAATCAACTACTTCGGCGTCTTTCTAAGGTACTTATAAGAATCATCAGTGTAGACACAAAAACTGGTGTGTTGCACAGGTCAATGATAACATCTTAACTATTTTATAGGAAGGCATGTACATGTTCCTTTTTAGATTCTTTGTTAAAGTTAAAGATATACGTTAGACTTTGATGGGCTGTTTAGATTGCTAGTATTTTGTTCAACATTCTACTTATTTTTTGGTATGTCACTTTTCTATCTACTCTTGATCATATTAGCCAGACTTGGACTTGACAAGATCGATATGCCAAACCAACTCAGAAAAAAAAAAAAAAAAACACAGCTAAAACTCGAGAAGAGAGGCAACAAATAAAAAAACCATAAAATGCAAGACACTTCACAAAAATGCTTTTTTTCCATCCCACAAGGATTTAACTTCAAAGACTTCCAAATATAATCAAATTCATGGTATCATATGCACTATTTTTTGAAATGTAATTTGATTTCTTAATTGCTCATTAAGCAGGAAATATTCAATTAATATGAACAGTTCCCAAAACAAAGGAATTTGCCCAAAATCCATATATTATTTTCTGCATGGCATGTAAAAAATAAGGGACACAATATCGATATACAAGATTTGAGCCATTGTGCCCACCTCTCTTCTACCTCAAATACAACGTTTAGTTATGCCCATACGTGTAACCTACAATATGTTGAGATATTGTCATTGATGTCAAAAGGTTTGTTACGGATTATATCAGGAATGCTACGGACTGCATCAGGGTTGCTACGGATTACATCAGGTTTGTTATGGACTGCATCAGGTATGCTACGAACTACATCAAGACTACTACAGACTTCATCAGGTCGACACTAAATGTATTCTAATAATTGCTTAGTCTATCCCAGCTTTGTTTCACCCAAGCCGACCTATATGAGTGAGCTTTTATATAAGCTAAAGTGAATTATGTTTTCAAAAGAGAATAAATCATTAGACAGCGGACTATTGAGCTTTGTTTGGCCGACTTTCAAGAGATTGTTGATCACTGTCTTGTATATAAGCAAGATCAAATTATCCTTTTGAAATGTGAAATGAATGAATATGAATATATAAATTTGCTAAGGAGCAGAGCAGAGGTTTGCTGAGGAATGGATAGCTAGAGAATATGAATATATAAATTCGCTAAGGAGCAGAGCAGAGGTTTGTTGAGGAATGGATAGCTAGAGAGGATGAATATATAAATTCGTTAAGGAGCAGAGCAGAGGTTTGTTGAGGAATGGATGGCCAGAGAGGATGATTAGATAAATTCTCTAAGGAGCAGAGTAGAGGTTTGTTGAGGAACATAGGGCCAAAGAGGCATGAGTATGAAATCATCGAATGAATCATACAGAATCAGCGAAAAGAGTTGAGCAGAGAAGGCAGAGAGGACAGTCTTTGAAAATAAAGAGCAGAGAGAAAGAGAGTCTAATATGTCTATTTGATTGATAAGTAGAAAAACAACAGAATAAATCTGAGATCCATAAGCAGAGAGAGCAGAATTGTACCATCATTTGTTGATAGAAGCAACTGAGAAAAGTGGATGATTTGAAGCAGTTGAGTTGGTGCTTGGCAAAGGGGGTTGAAGCCTCCTATAGATTGGTGTCTATAAATCAAAGAGTTGGTGCTCTTAGCAAGTGGGTGCTTGCTGAATCTTTTTGTCAAGTTGGTGTTTGACTATTTGGGGTTGGTGCCTCAAGCTAAGTGGGTGCTCAACAATCTTGTTGACTTATTGCATATCTGATTTAGGACATGTAGTCCATGAAGTGATCACTTTGGGTTTTCTTCCCTTTAAGGGTTTTCCACCTATATCATGTGTTATGTTCTTTGCTATGGTTTGATTGCTCTATGGATTCTGTATTGATGCTTGGCTAACGAACTAAAGAATTAGAAGAAAGTTTTAAGAGCTCACTGATTCATCTCCCCCTCTCTCAGTGGTTGTGCTTCCAACAATTGGTATCAGAGCAGGTCCTTCAAGGTCAGGGTTGACAGTTGAAGGGTAGATCCTAAGAAGCACAATGTCTAGTCATCAAGTACAAGAAGGGTTTTCAACAAACAAGGCCCCTTTGTTCACTAAAACCAATTATGCCTTTTGGAGCATTAAAATGAAGATTTATTTGATGGCTCTCGAGTTTGACATTTGACAGTCAGTTGTAGATGGGTATACTATCCTTCAAACTCCTCCCACTGATGCTGTAGGAAAGAAAACAAGTGAGAATAATTCAAAGGCCATGAATACTATATTGTGTGGATTGGCAGAATCTGAGTTTGTCAAGGTAATGCAATGTGAATCAACTAAGGCAATTTGGGACAAGTTACAACTCATCTATGAAGGTGACACCAAAGTAAAATTGGCAAAGCTTCAGACCTCTAGAGGACAGTTTGAAGATCTAAAGATGAAGGAAGAAGAGAATATTGCAGCATATCTTTTTAGAGTTGATGAAGTAGTCAACATAATCAGAGGACTTGGAGAAAAGGTTAATGAGCCAATTGTTGTTCAAAAGGTTCTAATATCCTTGACCCTAAGATTTGACTCAAAGGTGTCAGTAGTTGAAGACGTAAAAGACTTAGACAAGTTAGAAACAGATGAGCTTCATAGAATACTTACTGCCTATGAGATGAGGATTGATGATGGAAGATCTTCAAAAAGGGAAGCATCATTCAAAGTTGCAAGTAAAATATAAATCAAAAAGTTTGGAATTGACAATGGCACTGATGTTGATGAAGACAAAGCCGAAGCCTTATTTGTGAGAAAACTGAGAAAAAGGTTCAGGTAGGTACAAAGACATGCTACCATTCAAATGTTTCAATTGTGGCAGGATTGGTCATTTTGCTGCCAAGTGTCGTCAAAAGGAAAAACATGATCATGATGAAGAACATGGTGAAGAGAATAAGAAGTTTGACAAGTATGACGAGCAAGAAAAATTTCAAGCAAGGTGATCATAAAAAAAAGTTCTTCAATGACAAAAAGAGTCTATATTTTAAAGAAGACAACTCTTTTGAGGTCAGTGATAAAGATATCTTAAACAATGATGACTGCAGTTCAGATCATAGAAGTGATGAAGCTTTGTTCATGGCCAACCATTGAAGTTGAAGATGAAAATAGTTCAAAAGAACAAGTCTTCATGGATGATGAAGAAGTGGATGAAGAAGAAGCCGAGGTTGATCTTGAGGCAAAACTTATTAGTGCTTTGAATGAATTGAAGAGTCAAAGAAAGAAAAACCAAAAGTTGAAGTCTCTAGTCAAAAATCATGAAAAACATAGATGTATCTCAGAAACTAAGATAACTAAGAGTGCCAAGGACGCTGAGGAGGTCATCAACAATCTCAAGAATCAGTTAGAAGAAGCAAATGCAAGTTTGAAGTCCAAGGAAGGAGAGTGTAAAGATTACAAATGTGAGATAGGTTCATTGAAGTTAGATTTGGAAGAGTTCACAATCAAATCAAAAAATTGTCAAAAGCTTGAAAAGAGCAATGGAATTTTTGATGACATATTGAACAGTCAAAGGTCACCATTCATCAAAACAGGACTTGGATATACAGATGACGAGAAAAGTAGCAAGGAAGAATAGAATATCAGTAAGCCAAAGACATGCTAACGCTCTTAAAAAATTTGAGATTGTGAATGACAGTCAGAGGTTAGGACAGGGCAAGAAGATTATTGCTATTCTCAGAGATAACAAAAGTGTCAATATGCCTTTCAAAAATCTTCAGAGATCATTTCCTATCAGGGAACCGAATGCATATAGGTACATGAATTTTTTCTGTGGCTACTGTTTTTCTTGTAATTAGTTTGGACATAGAGCTGTAGATTGTAGATCAAATGCTAGAAACAATCATGCATGGAGGAGTGATATGAATAGTCATGGATTTCCAAAAAGATTTTCAAATTCATTTATTCAAGGGTCAAACATCAATAGAATCAGTGTGATTTGTTACAATTGCAATAGAATTGGACATACTGCAAGATTTTGTAGATTGGGTTATGCAAAACCCCCTAGTCAAAACAGGAAGGTGTATGTTTAAGTTGATAAGAAGTTAGAACCTTTGAAAATACTGAAAAAGGAGAATGAAAATGGTCCAAAGGAAGAAATATCCATGTTAGTACAAGCTGCTTTTCACATTCAAGATGAGAGTTTGAAATGGTACATTGACAGTGGTTGTTCAAGCCATATGATAGGTGACAAGAATAAATTTATATTTTTGAAGAAGACTATTGAAGGTACAATCAAGTTTGGAGACAATACAACAGCGAATATTATTGGCAAGGGAATAATATTATTGGCAAGGGAATACTAAGTCTTGACAATGGGAAAGCTAAAACTGAGAATGTGTTATATGTAAAAGCACTGAAGCATAATTTGCTGAGTGTTAGTCAAATGTGCAATCAAGGATGTACTCTCACTTTTCATGTTAATGGATGTGAAATAAGAAAAGCAAGTTCAGGAAGATTGGTTGCAAATGCTGTCAGGACTGCAAATAATTTGTATGTTTTGAATGAGATCAAGAAGGATATGTGTTTATGAGTCAAGTGGATGAGAGTTGGCTTTGGCACAGAAGAATGGGACATATAAAATTTGACAACTTAGTAAAGATAAGTACCAAGAAATTTGTTAGGAACATGCCTAAGATCACTAAGCCTGCAAACACCTTGTGTAAGGCATGCCAACATGGAAAACAAACAAGAAGGTTCAAGACAAAAGAATATTCAACTACAAAACTGCTAGAGTTGATTCATACAAATCTATGTGGTCCAACTAGAACTCAAAGTATTCAAGGTGAAAGTTACTTCATGCCTCTTATTGATGATTACACTAGAATGACGTGGGTTGCCTTCTTGAAGGAGAAATCTAAGGCTCTAGATAATTTCAAGGCATTCAAGGTTCTAGTTGAGAACGAGATGGACTTAAAAATTAAGTGCCTAAGATTTGATTGAGGAGGAGAATTCTGGTCAAATGAATTTGATGACTTTTGTATGGAACATGGAATCAAGAGACAATTTTTGGCTGCGAGGACACCACAATAGAATGGTGTGGTAGACAGAAAGAACATAACTGTTTAGGAAATGGCCAGGACAATGTTAAATGAGTCCAAATTGTCAGATAGATTTTGGAGAGAAGCTGTAAACACAACAGTACACATTCTAAACAAAGGTCAAAGGGGAATAAACAACAATAAGACTCCCTATGAATTGTGGAAAGGTAGACCAACTTCAGTGGAACACTTTAGAGTGTTTGGAAGCATGTGTTTTATCAAGAGAGATGAAGAGGTTCTAGGAAAATTTGATTCAAGGGCTGATGAATGCATCTTCTTTGGATATTCTTTAGTTAGTTCTGCATATAGATGCTACAACAAGAGACTAAAGAAGATTGTGGAGAGTACACATGTGAGAGTGGATGAAACCAGATCTAAGGTGAGCACACAACCAAGAGTTTATGCAGAGGAGCTTGACCTCAAGGAAGAAGAAAGAACATTAGAAGAAGTAGCAGAAGAAAGTCAAGAAGAAGAACGAGAAGATACAAGGGTACCTTCCATATTCGTTCATAAAAATCATGCAGAAAGTCAAATCATCAGTGATATTGGTGCTGGAGTGCAAACTAGGAGAAGACTTACGAATACATTAGAAAATGTAAATTTCTCTCTATTTTTAAAGATAAAACCAAAAACTTTTTCAGAAGCCGGAAGTGATAAGCATTGGGTGAATGCTATGGAGGAAGAACTCAATCAAATTGAAAAAAATGAGACTTGGGAACTTATTCCCAGACCTAAAGACAAAAATGTCATTGGAACCAAATGGGTTTTTAGGAACAAATTGATTGAAGATGGTCAGGTTACGAGAAACAAAACAAGGTTATTATGTAAAGACTATGCCCAAGTAGAGGGTGTTGACTTTGAAGAAAATTTTGCGCCTATGGCAAGACTGGAAGCCATAAGATTGTTTTTGGCATACGTTGGTTTCAAGAATTTCAAGATATAATAGATGGATGTAAAGTCTGCATTTCTCAATGAAAATTTAGAAGTGTATATAGAGCAACCTGAAGGATTCTCTTTGTCAGGAAATAAGGACTATGTCTGCAGATTGAAGAAAGCATTATATGGGCTAAAGCAAGCCCCTAGAGCGTGGTATGCAAGACTTGACAGATGCTTGCTTCATTAGAGTTTCAAGAGAGGTGTTGCTGATAGCAACTTTTAGATCAAAACAAAAGGTGAGCATCAATTAATTATAGTTGTGTATGTTGATGATATTATCTTTGGTAGTGACTATGACAAGATGTCTAAGGAGTTCGCAGAAGTAATGCAACAAGAATTTGAGATGTTTAAGTAAGGGGAACTGTCATTTTTTCTTGGATTGCAAGTAGTTCAGTCTCTTCATCTGTCAAGCTAAGTACATTATGGAAATGTTGAAGAAGTTTGATATGGAAGACTGTAATTCAATAAGTACTCCAATGACAACAAGTTGCAAGTTGAGTCAAGAGGATAAGTCATCAGAGGTCAATCAAGCCTTGTATAGATTTATGCTTGGAAGTCTATTGTATACTACTGCATCAAGACTTGATATCATGCAGGTAGTAGGTCTAGTGGCCATATTTCAGGGACAATCAAAAAAGACACAAGTAGTCAAGAGGATATTCAGATATCTAAAAGGTACTATGGACTCTGGTTTGTGGTACTCAAAAGGTAAGAAATTTATTTTAATAGCATATATTGATGCAGATTGGACAGGTAGCATTGATGACAGAAAGAGCACAAGTGGTGGTGCATTCTTTCTTGGAAAGAGTCTTGTGTCATGGATGAGTAAGAAACAACCATCAGTTTCCTTGTCCACAACTGAAGTCGAGTACATGGCAGCAACATCATGTTGCACACAGGTTTTATGGATGAAACAGACCTTGAGTGACTTTACGATTAAGAATGATAGTCCAATTTCTATATTTTTTGACTGTATTAGTGCCATTAACATCTCCAAGATTCCAGTCATGCATTCTAGGACTAAGCATATTCCAATAAAGTATCATTTTCTAAGGGAGCAGGTCGCTGATCAAATTGGCAAACTAGAGTATGTAACCACAAAAGAACAAGTTGCAAACATTTTTACAAAACCTCTTCTAAGGGCAACATTTGAGTTCTTAAGACATGAATTGAGAGTAATTCCTTCTTTTGGTCACTAAGAAAGGTATGGACTGAGGGGGAGCTAACCTTTGGGTATCTTTTAGCTCCGAGGATCAAGAGTCGAGTTTGTGGCAGTGAAAAGATTTTCAAGTGGCAGTGAGTAGTATCTGACAATTTTCTAAGGAAAACTTTATGAATTCTCATCAGAAAAATAATGATGGATATTATCAGTTTTGAAGAAGTAGCACTTTGTTTGGGATCAAATAAGACTTCAGGTTGTGCAACTCTTTGCCATTAATGTCAAAGGGGGAGAATTTGCAAGCTAGAGGGAGAATTTGCAAGCTGACTATTTTCAGGGAGAAATAGTACAGTAGTAGAGATAGCTGATAGAGTAAACTGAGGTCATATTCTAGTGCAAAGGTATGTTCATTGAATGATAAAATATGTTCAGGTCAAGTGCTTGTAAAGGTTTGCCATCAATGACAAAAGGGGAGTTTGTTGAGATATTGTCATTGATGTCAAAAGGTTTGCTACGGATTGCATTAAGGTTGCTACAGATTACATCAGGTTTGCTACGGATTGCATTAAGGTTGCTACAGATTACATCAGGGTTGCTACGGATTGCATCAGTCTTGCTACGGCCTGCATCAGGTTTGCTATGGACTGCATCAGGGATGCTACAAACTGCATTAGGAATGCTACGAACTGCATCAAAACTACTACAGACTTGATTAGGCCGACACTAAATGTATTCTAATAATTGCTTGATAAAGGGTGTTGAAGACTCCTGTAGATTGCTGTCTACAAATCAAGGAGTTGGTGCTTCTTATCAAGTGGGTGCTTGCTGAATTTTTTTGTCAAGATGGTGCTGACTATTTGGGGTCGGTGCCTCAAGTTGAGTGGGTGCTCAACAATCTTGTTGATTCATTGCATATCTGATTTAGGACATGTAGTCCATGCAGTGACCACTGTGGGTTTTCTTCCCTTTAAGGGTTTCCCACCTATATCATGCGTTGTCTTTATGTTCTTTGCTGTGGTTTGATTGGTCTATGGATTCTGTATTGATGCTTGACTAACGGACTAAAGAATTAGAAGAAAGTTTTAAGAGCTCATTGATTCACCCCTCGTCCCCCCTCCTCCCCCCCCCCCCCCCCCCCCCCCGTCTCAATGGCTGGGCTTCCAACACAATAGCTTCCAGGGGTGGTGGAAAGACATCACTCTGAATTTTAGAAGGGTAAGAAATGAGTCTTCATGTTTTATTTCACTTTTGCCATTTTTTTAGGTGATTGAATGAAATACTTTTAACTAGTTGAGCTATTAAAGATTTTTTGCTTTCACAGTCCATGCAAATCAATACTAAAATTTATGGAATAATTGTGTTTCTATGTATTGCTTGACGTTTTGGATCACTACCCGTGATCCTGCATTCGGAGAAAAAGTGACTAATGGTGTAACAACAAACCCTAGCACTCCTTAAATAGGGTAGAGATAACCGTCACAAAAGACATTGAGTGAATAGGTAGCCGTTGCTAGATTTTTGGAAAGATGTGTTCAGCCCCCATTTTTAATGCAAGCTTGTACCTCAATGTGACAGCTAGTTTGACACCTAAAAAACCTAAAAACTTAAAATCTCAATTTTAAAAATAATTGTTATGGATCAAGTGATTATAGTTGTTACAAATTAATATCATGATTAATTACTGAATCAAAAAAGGTTAAATTCTAACAAAATCAATCAACTAACCGAATGCAATTATTACTATATTAGCTGGTTTATGTATAAATTAAAGTATTAGGTAAATTTTTTTTAATAAAACAATAATAAATAGGAAAACCTATTAAAGAAACCTAACCTATAAATTATTAATAATAGGTTTCCAAGCATGACCGATCCCCAGACCCTCATCTCTGTTTAGAATAAAGGAGTGTTTATTAGTCTTAATGGCTTCCCTCAATTTACGCTTTTGAAAATGGTTTTCCATGGCAACAACTTTGGTGTCTTCAATGTAGATAGCATGCTTTGTTTTACATGAGTGCTCAACAACAACTGGCTTTTCTTTTCTTTTAAGATGAATATCAGCCACATGCTCCTTAATTCTAGTTTGAACGGACCTTCCTGTTTCCCTGTTGTCGGGATTCCATAAGACCATTCAACAATGTAGACTCTACTACACAGGGTAATGTATAGAGGGTCATTTGTAGACCCAAAAGCCATTCTCAACTTATTGATTGGAATGAAGGTGGTTTTGATATTTAGGCGTTTTAGAATTTTAGCAATCTTGTTGGAAATACCTTCAACATAAGGCAAGAGTGCTACTGGGCCTCCAACTAACTGATCCTTTAGTCTATTTTTGTCGATATTTATCCGTAGCATGTTTGATGGCCCTAGCGACTTGTTTTCTTGTGGAATCATTCATCTTAGAAACTTTTTAATTGCTCAATTTCTTTATCAAAACCACCTTCATTCCTGTTAATAAGTTACGAATGGATTTATAGTCTGCAAAAGACCGTCTAAACCCTAGCTTGCATAGTGGAATCTACATTGTTGAATGCTCTTATGGAATCTCATACATCAGGGAAACAGGGAGCTCCATCCAAACCAGAGTTAAGGAGCATGAGGCTGATATTTGTCTTGGAAGAAAAGAAAAGTTGGCTCTTGTTGAGCACTCATGCAAAACAAAGTATGCTATCTGCATTGAAGACACCAGAGTTGTTGCCGTAGAAAACAATTTTGAAAAGTGTAAATTGAGGGAAGCCATTGAGATTAGTAAACACTCCTTTAATCTAAACAAAGATGAGGGCCTGAGGATCAATCATGCTTGGAAACCTATTATTAATAATTTATAGGTTAGGTTTATTTAATAGGTTTTCCCATAGTTGGAATAACCAGTTGGAGCGAGTACTCATCGAGGGCCCAAAATGGGTAATCGACGGTTATTCGACCGACTCGGTTGAATAATCGACAAAGGCAAAAAATACTTGAATTTTTAAAAACAACATTTTTTTTAGAAATTATAAAAACAAAATAGTTGGAATGAGTTTGTAAAACATAGGAAAAGTGTTTTCTATTAGATTTGAATACATAGAATGTACAAAATCGCATAATCATGCGAATAGTTACAAACTACAATAATACTTATAGACTTATAGTCTTATACAAGAATCTACAAGACTACAAGTAAAAATTACAATAATCTATAATTCTCTTTCTTGCCCTCTGGAAAAATACGAGAGGTTGAGAGACTCTAGTCTTCCCACTCAGTTGACCCTCCTTGCTCTGTCTAGAAGGCTGCACCTACCCTTATGGCTCCACCTCTGCCACTGCGTCATCTCCAAGGATGTCCTCCAATCCAATCTCTCCTCCTGTTTCAGCTGCACCCTCCATATTTGTCTCTCGAAATCAACAATCTTCTCCTCTGTGAACATGGGGGCCTCCTCTTGTACAATCCAATCGCTGTAGGGATCAATCTCATTTAGATCGATAAGCTCCTCTAATACATTCACCAACTTCTTTGTGTGAAGTCGAAGGTTGTATTGCACACAAACCAAGTCATTGAGGGGTTGTTGGCTAAACTTGTTGCGCTTTTTCGTGTGAATGGAGTCAAACAAGCTCCAATTACGCTCACATCCAGAAGCGCTACAAGGCTGAGATAAAATTCGGAGGGCTAGCCTTTGAAGATTTAGAATACCCCAATCTCCCACCACGACCCTGCAAACAAGATATTCAAAACTTTGTAAGAAATTAATAATTGTAAATTTGTAAATATGCAATTGGTAAGGTACAAGTAAAAACTTTCTTTTGTATTACCTTGTGACTATGTGCTCTCTCTCAGATAGCTAGTGCTGAAGAAAAGAGCCTTCCCTTTGTCTGCTTGTAGTTCTGCAACTTTGCAATACTGAGGTCCCTCACCTCAACATTAGGGTTCATACTCTCAATGCATGTTGAGAGCCCCTCCATAACCTCTCCACTAGCATCTGTGAAGTCATCGGAGTAGAAAACTTGGGGTTAAGGTAGTACCCCGTTGCATGGATGGGTTGGTGGAGTTAAATATTTCATCTCTGATTAATCAACTCCCAAATGGGATCAAATCTGGGATGATCCCCTCTATAATAATTTTGGACTGTGTCTTTCATCCTATCCATGGCCTCATAAATATATTCGATTGGATTTTGCTCTCCATCCACCAATCACAAAACCCTCACCAAAGGCTCCGATAGCTACAACTTTACAAACAAATTAAAGTTAGTGTTACAAACTTATAGATAAATTATAAAATAAAAGTTTTAAGTTTAAAAAATTGAAAACAAGGGAAACAACTTGAAATTTCAAGTTACCTTTATAATATTTATAGCTCTTGTTTTGATGGCCTCATTGAAAACTGTCTTCGAAACTTTCACTCCAACTTTTTTTGAATAAGATGACTGCATCCATGCTTGAGAGACAAACATCTGCTTCAAAGGAGTCAACAAACTATAAATACAAGAAAGTTCATTGCAAACCTGGTGACCCCTGCTTGAACAAGCTCTTTTCTTTTGGTGTGCTCTCACATCAAGCTGAGAACTCAAGGGTGATTGTAAATATATTTAGCTATTTCTCTAGCTTCTTCTACAACTGGTCGCACTTAATCAAGTTTGTCTGTGTCCTTAGTGCCCAAAATTGCCTGAAACAATTGAGCCCTTGTCAAGTGTATATGCTTAAATCTACCCTGATCCGAGTGTCAATGACTATGTCCTTAGCCCAACTTCAGTCTCCAAGTGTTCCTTTGGAAAGTCAAGTTCATG
>JARHVA010001370.1:0-47500 GCA_037957365.1 Torreya grandis | reverse complement strand
TTGAGGCGGTATTTTTAGACTGTGGCTCTTGGTATTTCTAGTCTCATTATTTCCAAACATGTCATAGATTTCTTCCTTTCATCCCTTTGTGGGATTCATCGAAATTAGTGACCTAATATTCCTTTGTAGAGTGTTGGAAAAAACTACAACACTATTCATTGTATAAGAGAGAATTTTAACAAAAAACAAATGTAAAAAATAATACCAAATGAAAGGCCTAGGTGGGCAACAATAAAGTACTAAAGAAATAAAGCAGGGGATAGAGAATGTAGAGAAATAAACACATACATATATATCTAAAAACCTTGAAATTGTTTACATATACAGTTGTTGATGTTTTAAAAAATAACTCACAAAAATACCTATTTTGTTCCATTCTATATTTTTCCCTTTTCTATGAACTGTTGCTCTTCTCTTTCTACTCACACATTCTCCTCTTACAGATTGTTGATGTGGGAATATCTATTCTACTGCTCTATCTTTCTCATGCACATCCTCTTTTTTTTGACTATTGCTTTGTTGGAATGTTTTTTGCTACTCATATTCCTCTATCTTGCTACTACATTGAATGCAATCTACAGGTCACATCCTTCTTCTTTCCTTTTTGTCTTAATGACTAAACTCACCTAACTCATCATTCGCCATCCATATCAAATCGAGAGACTAAAATTCAAATTTGAAAATTTTTACATTTAATGATAGCAACTGTCATGGTTCATAGCTGGCTGCATATTTTGAGTTTTAGAGCAACTGGGTTAGGTAGGAATGAAAAATAATATTTTAACACTCCCCCTTATTTTTGACCTTCTTACCATGGTCAATTAGACTCTTCTTAGTCTCCATAACCTACTTATAACTTATTTTTAACTTACCAAATGCTTCTGCATCCTTTTTATGCATGTTCATAGGCTCATAACTGAAGTTTGTAGCTCTATTGATGGAGTCCATAGATTTGCTATAGTAGTCCATAGTTCTGATGATGGAGTCCATAGATTTTTTGCAATAGTCTGTAGCTAGACTGATGGAGTCTGTAGATTTGTTTAAAGATTTTAGAGCTATCATAACACTATATAGACCTAATATTATTGCATTTATGACCCCTAACCTTCCTTTTAGGTACATGAAAGTATCCTTAGGAAATAACTTAGTAAAAATATTAGCTAGTTGCTAATCAGACCTATAAAAATGAATCTCTATGACATGATTTTCAACTAACTCATAAATAAAGTTATACTTGATTGCAATGTGTTTGCTCCTATTATGAAATATAAGGTTTTTTAACAATGCTATGGATGATACATTATCATAATATACTATAGAATCTCATTTTTAATCCTTATTCAAATCAAAAAGTATCCTTCTCAATTATATAGCTTGACATGCTACTGCATTATCTGCTATATACTCTACTTTAGCTATAAAAAATGACACTATCAGTTGTTTCTTTGAAGCCCAAGATATGGCTCTTGATCTAAAATAAAATACATACCCTGAAGTGCTCTTTAGATCATCAAGGTTGCCTACCCAATCACTATCCATGTAACTAACAATCTAAAACTCATCTGTTGCTACATACAAAACACCATAATCTCTTGTTCTATTCACATACCTCAATATCCTTTTACCTGCTTGCCAATGAGTCTCCTTTGGAGTCTCCATGAATCTTGATATAAAGCTGACTACATACATGATATCTAATCTTGTTGAAGTCAAATAAATTAAACTTCCCACTAGACTCTTATAGCATGTGGGGTTTACATTACTACTACAATCATATTTGCATAACTTATGGCTTGTCTCGGCTGGAGTGAATACAAGCTTGCTATTCATCATCTTGAACCTTTCTAAAACCTCTTTTTCATACTTAGATTGGCATATGAATATTCCTTCATCCGTGTTCTTGACTTCTATGCTAAGAAAGTACTTCGAGAATCCCAAATCAGTCGTTTCAAACTTAATTTTTATGGCTATTTTGAAATCTTCAATGGACTGATTTGCATTACCAGTGAATATTAGAATATCCACATACAATAAAATAATCAACATACCTTCCTTGCATGATTTGATGTATAGTGTGGGTTCATTTTTACTCTTTTTAAAACCATTTCTCAATAAATATGAGTCTATACGGCTGTACCATGCTCTTGAGGCTTGCTTGAGCCCATATAATGCCTTTTTTAGCCTATACACTTTGTTCTCATGCTTGAAAATCTCATATTTGGGTGGATGTCCCATGTAGACCTCTTCTTCAAGAACTCCATTTGAGAATGCTGAATTCACATCCATTTGATGTACCTTCCACTTGTTGGACAACAATGGCTATGATTATCCTTATGGTTTCTAGCCTTGTCATGGGTGCAAATATTTCATTGTAATCACATCTGGGCTTTTGCTTGTAGCCCTTCACCACTAGCCTTGCCTTATGCCTCTCTATCTTGCCTTTGGGAGTAGTTTTTGTCTTGTATATTGACTTAACTCCTATGACCTCTTTTCCTTTTGGTAGGTCAACTAACTCCCATGTGTCATTTCTCTTTATGGAGTGCATTTATTCATTCATAGCCTCACACCACTTGTCCTTCACTTCTTCAAAGTAAATTAGATTAGCTGATAGAAAGAGTGCATAATTAATGGTTTCATTCTCATTTTTCTCATACTTTGACTACTCATAAAATTCTTGCAATCTTCTTGTCTTTACTTGATGTTGACTTGAGTTGGAAGAGGAGGATGTAGACTCTTGAACAACTCCTTGACCTCCATGATGGCTACTGCCATTAGTTGAATCAGCCTTATGTGAAATAGGGTTCCATGTTGGTGCATTGGTGGTTGTGCCACTTGCTATTTTAGATTCAATGAAAGGTCCACCAACCCTTGTTTCAACATGAGCTTCTCCTTGTCTCTCTTCCCAAGCTTCATGATCAATGAATTGAACATCCTGACTAATTATGAGATCTTTGGTGATGGAATTGTATAACCGGTATGCCTTTGGTTGGTCACTATACCCTATTATAATATACTTCTCACCTTTATCATTCCATTTCATTCTTCTTTACTTGGGTACATGTGCATATGCTACACAACTGAACACTCTAAGGTGTTCAACACTTGGATTTTGATTACTCAATGATTCTTGAGGGATTACATCCCTTACACTCTTTGTTGGATAAATGTTCAAAAAGTACATGGCTATTGCTATAGCCTTAGCTCAAAAATCATTAGGAATTTTTTTTACCTTTAGCATGCTTCTTGCCATCTCTTGGATGGTCCTATTCTTCCTCTTGGCCAGACCATTTTGTTGTGGTGTATACCTAGCTATAAATTATTTCTTTATGCCATTATCTTTATAAAAATTTATGAACTCATTGGATATATACTATCCCCCTCTATCCATCCTTAAAATCTTGATGTAGTGGCCACTTTGCTTCTCCATTATGGCCTTGAAATGATTCGAGGTCTCAAATGCTTCTAATTTGTTCTTCAAGAAATACACCCAAATCTTCCAGCTGTAATCATCTATGAATGTCATGAAATAGACATTTTTGGATAGGGAGGGGGTCTTCATTGAACTACATAAATCTAAATGGATCAGCTCTAATGGAACATTAGCTCTCCATGCCTTACCCATAAGAAATGCACTCCTATGTTGCTTCTCTAATATGCATCCTTCACACACCTTGTTTGGATGTTCTATAAGGAGAAACCCCTTCACCATGTGCTTCTTATGAATAAGGTTTAGCCCTACAAAGCTCAAATGCCCATACCTAAGATGCCAAAGAGTAGGTTCATCTACCATCATTATTTTGAACGTTGTTGTGAGCTCACTTTGTATTCTCAATGGAAACATCTGATTGCTTGTCATCTTGACTGCTATTATCTTCTTATGATATCCACTCCTATCAAAGATGATGCACTCACCATTCTCAAATCTGACCTTGTACCCATTTTTCACAAGCTACCCTATGCTGATAAGATTGTATTTCAACCTGAGAACATAGTAAACATCATGAATTTGTCTTTTATCACCTTACTTGGTGCAGATTGAAATTATGCCCTCACCCATGATGGGAACCTTATCATTATTTTACATCTTCACCTCTGATTTTATTGTCTCATCTATGTGGCTGAACATCTCTTTATTCCCACTCATTTGGTTGTTATAACCACTATCCAAATATCATGTCTCTTTGCCACATTGTTCAACAATATTGCATGTTATA
The DNA here is from genome assembly GCA_037957365.1 of Torreya grandis. Lineage (NCBI taxonomy): Eukaryota > Viridiplantae > Streptophyta > Pinopsida > Cupressales > Taxaceae > Torreya > Torreya grandis. The sequence continues at coordinate 43,286 of JARHVA010001370.1, read as the reverse complement.
AACAAGCTTCCTCCTTTCTCATTCTTATTTGGTTCAGCCTCTTATGTATGAGTGAAAGTAGAATTTTGTCTATTCATGTCATACTCCTTTCTACACTCAGTAGCATAATGTCCATATTTCATATGATAATAACTTAGACACTAGACTTATCATACCTTTGTGTAGATCTACCTCTAGAAGTGTTGCTACTCCTTCCTCTTCCTCTTCCATGTGACTCTTGATGGCTATGCTTTCCACCTTCTTGACTGCTACAAGTTCTTTCTTTTCCTCTATTGTTTGATCCTCTCCCCCTTCCTTTCACATTAGCATTGGTCTTGAATGCTTGCTCATGTGAGGAGGTGACTGACCTATTCAACCTTTGTTAATGGGTTTGCAAAAAACCTATTAGCTCATCTATAGTCATTTGCCTTGAATCTTTTGACTCTTCTATAGCAACCACTATAGGTTCAAATCTAATTAAAAGGCTCCTTAACACCTTCTTAATGATCATATGGTCTTCAAGGGTATCAATACATATCTTTATTTGATTTACTATGTTCATAGTTCTTGTGAAGAAGTCATTTATTGACTCATTCTCCTTCATTTATAGGGTCTCAAAGTCTCTTCTTAAGAGCTGCAACTTGAAAAGTTTCACCTTGTCACTCCCTTGATATGCATTTTGTAAGATATCTCATGTTTGCTTTGAATGGACACCTGCTGATATCCTAAGAAATATTGAGTCACCAAAGTCATTTATATGTAGCTGAGTGCTTTGGCATCTTTCCTCCTATTCTCCTTCAACACATTCTTTTGTGCTTGGGTTAAAGCATTGAAGACAGCCATGTCCACAACCTCATTTAACCCAACTTCAACCAACTCTCATAGCTCTTGCGAGTTGAATATTGTCTTCATTTTGATGCTTACACATAATAGTTTTTCTTATCAAACATGGGGGGCTACTACCAAAACCCTGAACTTCCTGCTATCATGTTTGAATGTACTCACAACCTAGCTACCCTTTACAACCTTGCTCTAATACCTATTATTGTAGAAACTCACAACACTATTGGCTGTATAGAAGAGAATTTTAACAAAAAATAAATGTAGAAAATAATACCAAATGAAAGGCCCAGTTGGACAACAATAAACTACTGAAGAAATAAAGTAAGGGAGAGAGAATGTGAAGGAATAAACACACACACATATATATCTAAAAACCTTGAAATTGTTTACATATACAGTTGTTGCTATTTTAAAAAATAACTCACAAAAATACCCTATCTTGTTTCATGATCTATTTTTTAATTTTCTATGGACCGCTGCTCTTCTCTTTTTGCTCACACATTTCCCTCTTACAGACTACTGCTATGGGCATATCTCTTCTATTGCTCTATCTCTCTTACACATCCTCTTCTTTTTTTACTACTGCTCTATTGGAATGTTTTCAGTTGCTCACATTCCTCTACCCTATTGCTGCGTTGAATGCAATCTACAACTCACATTCTTCTTCTTTCTTTTTTGTCTTTATGACTAAACTCACCTAACTCATCCTTTGTTGCCCATCTCTGATCAGCAGACTAAAATTCAAATTTGAAATATTTTACATTTAATGACAGTAGTTGTCGTGATTCATAGGTGGCTACATATTTTGAGTTTTGGAGTAGCTAGGTTAGGTAGGAATGAAAAATAATATTTTAACATAGAGCTCCTAGATGTGTCTACATGGGAAAATAAAAATAAAAATAAAAATAAAAATAAAAATAAAAATAAAAATAAAAATAAAAATAAAAATAAAAATAGATCGAACAAATCCTGTAATCATGTTTACTGCAGAAGAATAGCCAATAGTTTTCATTTAAAATGATCATAAGTGAAAAGCTTTAACATAAATATTTCCAACGGGCCATAGATTAAATCAAATGGATTTTTATATCAAAAGATAAAGCTATTAAAAATATACAATTCATTCCATGTGTTTTCCTTTTCTCTTTACTCTATCTTGATCAGTTAGTTGGAGGTCAACACAGTAGGAGGTGATCCAACATTGTGAGTCATTTATTAGATGTTGGCTTCATCAAGAATGTTTGAAAATAACTCAAGTTGTTAGATCAAAGATGATATGACAGCTTGAGATCTTTATTATCCTTTATAAGCCTTCAAACTGGCTCACATTTTCCAAGTAGATATTTGACTATTCATCCTTCTCACGAGCACCACTTTGTGTAGCTTTAAGCATTGAGTTCTGATTTTTCAACTAGCAAAGATCATCCACTGGCATGAGGTGTTCCTAGAGAATGATGTCACTTGTTTTTTTTTCAAAATAGCTCACGTTGTTATATTGAAGCTCATCTGATGGTGTTAGATCCCCATTGAACTGCTTCAAAATGGCTAAGGCAGATGACTAATGTGATGAGCTTGAGCATGGCAATAAATCTTAAGTAGCTTAAGTAATAGTAGAATATCTTACCAATGTGGAACTGGGTTGAGTGAGCAAGGAGACTCTGAGTTGTAGGAATTATTTTAATGTTACCTTGTGCTTTTTAATCCTGTTGGAATTGTTTAACTATCCAGAAGTTCTGTTGAAGCCTTGGAAAGCTTATAAATGGCCAAAATGATGTGGCCATAGTCATTGTGAGCTATTCTAGATGATGAAGGAGGGATTAATATAGATTATGGGGAAAGCATGGTGTGAGAATAGCAGTCAACTCTACATCCTTCTTCAAAGCAACACCAAGCTCATTGCTCATGTCTAGCTTCTAGGATTGTTTCCCATCAGGGAGTGTCTAGTCAAAGGAGTGAGCAGGTGATGCCAAAACTAGATGAACCACCCTATGAGCCAAAGGAAGTCCCGTGCATATTCTTCTTCCCACTCAAAATCATGTCCCTTGTATTCCATCTTAATCTTGTCTCCGTCCAAGAATTTCTCAGGGATAAATTTCAAGGGCTCTTCCCAGATGTTAGGGATAGTCTAGTTTTGTGTGTTCCATTTTTCTCCTAATTGCTGTTGTTTGTTATGTTTTTAATTTTCAGAGAAGAGTTATATGAAGTGAAAATCATTGTGCATAAGTTTAGACAATTGGCCATTGGTTGGATGTAAAATTGTAGATGATAATGATATAATGTAATGAAGAGAGTGAACATCTCACTTTGCTAGAGTTTTCTCATCTTGAGTTTTTCTTACATAGTTTCCATTATTTAGTTATGTTTCAATTTATTTTATATTCAACATTTAAAAATTTATTATCCAACATTTAAAAATTTATTATCCTAAGTAAATTAAAGAATAATAGTAAGTGAAAAACCATGTAAGGAGTTTAAATATGATTCATATGGTGAATTTTCAATGGATTATCCATAAAATTATGGATCGCATGGGTATAAGATTTGGTTTAGTTCTTTTTTTATGGTATTGTGAACATAAAGATGATGTTCAATTTTTGAATATTGCAATATTTTGGGTAGGTAACAATCTTTTTGATCAGGATTGGGAAGGTTGAAAACTTGTAAAATGTGGCTTCCTATTATTTCAATCTATTGAAAACTTGGAAAGGGACGTAAACTGGTATATTGCTTAGTTGAAAACTAGAAATGTGTCTAAGTAGTACAAAAGAGGTGAAAATTGGTATATAACATTTCATGTGATAATTGTGATCATTATTTCTTCACTAACCCTATAGCTCGGCACAAGTAACTCCACTAGTTCATGTTTTTGGTACACTCATTATTTTGTCTGGGATGAGACAATAGTATATATCTAGGAAAGTGTTGGTAGTAAACTATGAAGGCTAAAATTGCATAACTATTGTATAAGTGATAAGTGTGTGGTAAAAAATATTTTGTATCAAATTTAGTTTTTTTTAAAATATAAAAAATATGTAGAATATTAAAAGTCTCATTCGATGCTATAATTAAAAGGTCATGAAGGTAAAGGGAAAAAACCTCATTGCATCTCTATAAATACTTTGTATGGTAAAGTAAAATTAGTTATGATTTTTGTTTTTAGAAAGATAATGATATATAAATCATTTTATGGTTCCCTTGAAAGTTTTTTTTGTTATTTTGTGTGCATAAGTTTTCCCTATTATGTGTTAATCTATATGTCTATATTATGAAAGATGTCTAAATGAAAAAATAAATTGATTCTAATTGAATGTACTCTAGCTAATAATTAATTTATTTTATCTTAATGCCCTAGCTACTAATGAACTAGCTCCAATTATTTTGAACCTATAACCATAATCACAAAATAAACTCACTATTATGTTTCAACAAGGAATTTTACGAACCTACACGAACACCATTACGATCCCATTTTTTAATTATTACCATGTTTGAAGAGGTATATGGATCCTACTCTTTTTCCATCTCTAATTAATGAGCTTGATAACAAAACCCATTTATAACTATATGCTCTTCCAAGAGCCTAGGTATCCTCAATAGATATGGAGTCCACCCACATGCTTCATTAGGATGTCATGGCCCATTATGTCCTTACCCACCTTTACTTCCTTGTGCATCCCACTTGTGTAATTATGTACTTTTTGTCCTTTATTTTTCATATAATATTTCCAAGACACAAACCTCTCTTCCTCATTAACAAAATAATTTTTTTTCTTAATTGGCATAATAATTTCATCCCATTTCTCTATTCGAGGAAAATTATTAACAACCAATGCATGTAAATTAAATTAAAACCAAGTTAAAATGTTATTAGTTGATTCTAACTTTGAAAAATAAATATAATGACTCTCATTAATATGATGCAAACTAAAATATACCTCAATTGTGCTATCCAATTTTATTGCCTCTCTACATTCACCTCTCCTTCATACGGTTGAGTCTCAATATTTAATTTAGGTTTGAATGGTTGTGGATATTGGTTGGTATGGGTATTTACTTCCACCTTATCATATCCAATAGCTTTCGTCTCCTCACTTGCTTTCAAAGATTTTATAAAAATGCCTAGCTTCACCATGAGAATCCTTATAATAAACTCTAACTTATCAAGCTTATTCATTTTTTTCATGGATGAAGAGATGTTGGAAACATCCTCTTGTAACTTGAAAAATCATTCCTAATTGGATGGAGTTACTTATTCACAAGGATGATCCATGCCTCAAATTTTATCTACTCCACTTCCTTATGGAAATATCTTGCTACAAGAAAACTAGGACACCTTCACCACTAGTGTTTGTTTCTTTGGTAACATGCATAAAACTGAGAAATATAGTTACACAACCACCATAAAAAGGAACTAGACCAAATATGATACCCATCCGATCCATAATTTTGTGGATAGTCCATTCAAAATTCACCATATGAATCATATTTAAACTCATAACACATGCTTTTTCACTTACTATTATTCCTTAATTTTTTTAGGAAAATAATTTTTTAAATGTTGGATATGAAATAAATTGAAACATAAATAAATAATGGAAACTATGTAAAACACATGATATAAATATTAGTTTTGAGATACTCAGGATGAGAAAATTCTAGCAGAGTGAGGTGTTTACTCTACTCATTACATTATATCATTATTATATACAATTTTACATCCAACCAATGGCCAATTGTCTAAACTTATAGATGTCTAAACTTATGAACATTGATTTTCACTTATTACAACTCTTCTCTCAAAATTAAAAACACCTAACAAACAACATTATCTTGGAGAATAATGGAACACACAAAACTAGACTAACAATTTGAAACTATAGTACTAAATGAAAATTCCATTCAATGCCTTTAACTTTCCCAAAGGATATATTTTTAGACAAACTTAGCAATAAAAAGTAAATTGATCATCCAGTAGATGAAATGAACCATAAAAAAGTCCAAAAAAAGCCACGGTTTCAACCTTTAAATGTTTAAATTCTGACCACATGATATTTCATAATATATATCCCTGCCACAAGTTTCTTTGAGAATCCACAATGCTAAATCAACATTAAACTAGTGAGATGTTACCAAAATGTCAAGATCATTTCGGGATTTCCTCTAATTATATCACCCTTCATAAACCTTTGTAACTATGAATTTTATGTGAATTCTCTTCAATAAATGTCTTATAGTAATTTAATAAAAATATTAGAATAATGGAATTAGCCAGATCTCATGGATAACATACTATTTATATATTTTGGATCAAAGGTTTTATGAAAATGGTGTAAAAACACTGCATCTATGTTCGAAATTATACTATGTAACAATCCATGCAACCTCACCATCACTTTGAAAAATAAAATTTAATATTTTTTGCATTTCTTGTATTTTTCCACATAAATGAAGTGTGCTAGAATTGAAAACCTATTCAGTACCACACATATGTAATCAATTTCCTTCCAAGTCCTTTGAAATTGAAATAAAAAATCCATGCGAATTTCATCCCATGGTTTTTTACAAATAGGAAACAATTGATACATTACTAATATTTTACTTAGTCCATTTTCAAACTAGAAAAATCAAAATTCTTTCACATATTTGGTCACATCCTCACCCATCATTGGCCAAAACTAGATTCTACTATCTGCACACAAATATTTTAATTTCATAAATATCTAACTAAACATTTGGTGTGATTTTTCTTTATCAAGTTCTTATGCATTGATCCTTTGGCTAAGCATATTTTCCCTCCCTTGAATAGCATTCCTTCTTATGAAAAATAATCTATCCATAAGTTTATATCTATACTTAATGGGTTTATGCATGATCTCTAATAATTTATAGAATATTCATCTTCAACATACAATTCCTCCATAGAATCAAATTCTATGACTTAAATCATATTTTATTCAATAATAGAATCCTTAAACTCAATGCATTAAAAACCTTATTCAATTTCAAACTTTTGTGCTACAGCATAAATGATTAAATTTACATAAAAGGAACCCACTTCTTGTCCCATTGATTCAATTTCTCTTGTATGTTTATAGACAATAGTACTTGATGATCTATTTATAATATAAATGCCTTTGGAAATAGACAATGTCTACATTTTTTAGCACTTACACTATGGAATAAAATGATTATAAATAGATTAAATATTCTCATTGAATTAAGGTACAAATCTACCTTGTTGGCTCAAAATTGTCCTTATTTTTTTGTCACTAGCATCACATTCCACTTGAAATATTTTTTTTCAAACATGGCTATGACAAAACTGGGAGTTGAATCACTTTTTAATTTAAATATTGGAAGTTTCACTGAGATTTTATTGTCCAAAAAATCTTGTGATCTCCTCTCATCATATCCATGATCCTTGCAAACATCCCACTATAATTTTTGATGAATTTCCTATAAAAAAATCTCTAATAAATGAAATCTTCATGCCTTAAACATTATTTTTAGGTAATACCACTAAATAATATCATGCATATTTTATGGATCCATCTTAAAACATGATTTAGATATCCCAAATCCCAATTACATGAGCTCCTTATCATGAAGCTACACTTATTCATGTTTCTTAAAAAATGTTGTTGTTGCAACCATTATAGCACTTTTCTCAAATTATCTAAGTGTTCCTCATTTGTTTTGTTGAATATCAAAACTTAATTTAGATATAAAACTATAAATTTATCTATAAATGGATTTAATACTTCATTAATGAGTCTCATAAATGTGCTTATTTCATTTTTCAATCTAAATGGTATGACTAGCCATTCATAAAAGCCTTCCTTTGTCTTAAATGCAATCTTTAATTCATCAATTTCCTTTATTATAGTCTAGTGATACCCACTTCTCAAATATATTTTCATGAATTAATTCATACAACTCAAAAAACCCATTAATTCATCTATGTGTGGAAATGGACACATGTACTCTTCCAATACATTTTTGATTGCTACTATGTTTTTATACATGTAGTCTCTTATTTGGTTTCTTTGTCTCTATTGTATATACTTTAGTTATATATTTACCCCAAACTATTCCTAGTGTTTCATTATTTGGTAGAATTCATTCTTCTATTCTTTCATTTTTTGCACAAATAAAGAATCCTAGGAAGGTAGTTTAAATATTTGGTTATTGTTTCAATTTTTGATCCTAGAATGTACTAGTCCTTGGGAAACATTCATCCCAAATAGAGTTACCAGTGCCACATTATTCATCAACATAGTTGGACACTTTAATAGTTGATAATACCCTTGCTTTAACTAAATTTATAGTTGAGGTGGATCCACAAAGGGATCTGTCACCATGACAAAGGATTGTTTACCCCCCGTATATCTCCCAATTCAAATAAGTGCTTCATAAACATCTTAAAAATTAACTCTTATAGAAATAAATTATCCTATAACACCTCCACATTTTAACTCTAAATACCCAAGTACATCAAGATAATAAGGGGAACTTATTATTCCTGAATGGGTTAGATAAATGTAGGGAAAAATGGACGAGAGACAAAATTTGGTTGTCATTGAATTGTGCATAGTCTCTACCAGATTTAATAATATAGAGGGTGAAGAAGAGGAAGACAATAAATTTTGATACAAGGAAAAAAATTGAATTTGAATTGAGATAAAATATATTTCCCTTATCTAAGAAAGTTAAAAAGAATCCTAGTGATCCTAATGAATATAAAGATAATTTATATAATTTTATGGATTCTACTGAGAAGGCAATGAAATAAATATAAAAAATTAATGAAGCAACATAATAGATGATATTACAGAGGTAAATTATACATGTTCCTTAAGAAATTTTTTATAATGTGCAGAGCGTAGCCACCAGGTTGTATGACATTTTGGATAGCATTCATGATTATTGGGATAAAATCCAATTAGAAATAAATAAAGTGATAAAATTGTAGTACCAATTCAAGGAATATGAGAAGAGACTTACCTTTTTGATTTAATTCTCTAGGAGTAGTTCTTTTAACCATCTCAACATGATGTCCAACCAAGATGCAACATGGGCATTAAACTATGTAATTATGAAAATGTATGTTGTTCTTGCATGGCATAATCAGATGAAGGCTCTATTAGCATATTTAGTGAACTATGAGAACCAAGCTTTAGAAATTTTGAATGACATGAGGGTATTTGATGTGATCACCTATATAGGTGAGTTGGTCAATAGGGAAAATTTTGAGACCCTCCTTAAAGTAACAACAAATAGATTTAAGGATAAGGTAAAGGGAAGGATATATGAAACTAAAAATGAGATTTTACAGCTAATAAAATTTGTTAAAGATTGGGTGACAAAGGATGTATCCCTTAAATTAGAGTATAATAACTCAAAGGTAGAGCACATGAGGTTTGAGGCTGAGACCAAAAAAATATCTAAGCTTACCTTGCTCAATTTTGACATTGTCAACAAAGACTTTGAATCCATCCATGCATTATTTGAATAACTCAAGGCTAAGGATACAAATTTAGGATCACTGCAGATCACCCAACCAATTGTGAATGTTTCCACTTCATCATACATTCCATAATGATATGTAGTCATACATACTCCAAGTGGGCTAGTCTTGGTCCCTAAAAGAGCTACAAGGGCCACTTCAATTTCAATAGCCGTCACTCCATTGACTTCCTATAGTGGTGACACATTAACACCTCTTTATTTATACATATATATTTTCATTTTAAATTTGAGATGGAATTATTAGTTCCTAATTCATTTAGCATGTACCTATTGTATTTTAGATGAAGAAGCCTATTTTGAGTAATCATTACTATACATGCATACTTTGCATGAGTTTAACATAAAATGTTATTTTTGAACATGCATTTTTATACTTCACTTGAGAGATGAGGCCTTACCCATCTGAGCTTATTTATTATTGTATCCTTTTAGTTTTTAGGGGAGGATAATTTTGTCTATTGCAATTAATAACAAATTCTGAGGAAGTTTTGGAATTTTTTCTCCATGTACAAACCTTGATTCTTCTCCAAACTTGTGGATTGTGTAAGAAGTTATGTTATTTCATTTTTTTATTTTTTTCATTTTGCCCAAGGTATCTATTTAATATATAATTATTCATATTGAGATATTACTAATCTAAATGCCTTTTACATATGAATCATAATCCCCCTTATTGATGTGTTATTGCAGTCTTACAAATGCGAAAACATTTGATTTTATGTACTTAATTTTTTTATATATTAAGGTTACCTATAAATCATAATTATGTTTTATTATTGGTGTGTTATAGTAACAAACATTTGTCTTTGATTCTTTGTCCAACCTATAGTTAAAGTGTTGGGCTAGAAAAGTTTCATCTGGAGTGGTCCACAATCCTTCTTTTTCCCTACCTTTCCCCCTTTTTTTGAGTTTATTTTGATCTTATAAACCTTAGTTTAGATCCATAATCATTCTAAATTTCTCAGTAGATTTATAATCATCCACATCCAACCCATCCATGGTAAATAAACTACTCCGCTCACCACTATTCCACCAACAAGTTGTTTAAAAAAATGAATACCCTACAACTCATGCCTTGGAGTGAATTTCATTCATAAACATTGAAATATTATAGGCTACATCATAAAGTCTTATAAGGTGTGCATAAAAAATACACTAATATTTTGGGGTTACATAAAAATAAAAGTACGTGTTCCCATTGTTGTTTATTTAAATTCATTTGATGTTTTTAATATGTTCATTAATTTAGTTTCATTATTCATTGGACCAAATATTTTAAAGTCAAAGATATTATTTTAGACATATGATCTTAATTTTTTCATTAACTAAAATAATTGTAGAATCCTCATTATTTTATTAATCTAAGTCAAACTACTTTATACATATTATAAAATAATAATAAAACTAATAACTCATTGTATATAATTTCATAAGCCAAGTAAAACTGATAAATCATTATATTATTTGTAGGGGTAGGATGAGTTATGTATATAAGAGTTGTGGTGGCTTTTAACATTGGGAATTCTTGGAGTTTCCATGCTATCATTCATTCTAGGATGTAAAAGACTGAGAAACAAGATAAAGAAAACTATCAAGAATGATTTGCATTCATTGATACCAATCCAATTCAAACATTCAAATGATCATTGAAATCTTGAAAGCATACACTACAAATAAAGTCTCAAGCACCTCCTTTTGTCAACTCCATAAATCTAGTATATCCTTAAAATATTATCAACAAAACATTCCCAAACCAAAATGAAAAAAGGAATTTATAATCAAAGTTCATGCCCAAAATGACTACCATTAAGAGACATAGAATGAGATACCTAATCAACAATGTATGAAGAATGTGATATTACACTTCATTGATAAAAAAGAGAAAAAATCATAGATGGTTTCCATTAAATTAAAAGTAAATCTACATACATCAATGTTCAAGATGCTAACATGGTGAAAATCATAGTGAATTTGCTCTAAAATAGGGGAGACATATACATCAATGCTCTTAGAGTTTTCTAATGACTCTATAGATGCAATCATCTTAGCAACAGAAAAAAAACATAGCAAGGATTCTTGATAGATTAAAAAGGCCCTATAAAGAGGATATTTTTGAAAGTTAAAAATACCCTATAAAGAAGGAAATATCTCTTTACTTATAAATTTTTTTCTCACCTAGAATATTCTTGAAAGATGCTTCTTTTAGAAGATATCTTTGCATATGCCTGAAGACTCTCATGCTTTGCAAGGCAATCGTTATGGTAACTCGGGTGTCCATGTCATAATGAACTTTGATCTACCTAGCTAGAATCTTGATGCTATTGAGCTCATAGGAGATAACTTTTCCTAAGTATGAACAAACTTTGTATTTATATGAAACCATTTTCCCCTATTTTTCAACTAATCATTTGTCTATTCAGGATGAGGATGCCGTACCAGTTGATGATCCAGTTACCACTTTCCTTTAAAATAATAAAGAATGGAGGAATGAATAAAAAATAAAAAAGCACTCATAAAGGAATAAAATAATATCATTGTCTTTATTATCTATTATTTTCTCACATGGTTAGGGTTTTTGAGTTGCACTCTCCTAGTAAAAGGCTTTGTAAATTATTAGTGAAAGATTTAATTTCCAAAATAGTTGCCCTTGGGTCAAAATTTTTAAATTTGGAAAACCCATTTCAAATCCTCTCAACCTCAATTTTCTCTACTTAAAACTTGGAAACTTCACTCCATCAATCATTATCTTTCATGGTGATTTGACGGAGCAAATCTAGGGTTAATTTTAAGAGGCCATATTGGAAAACCTATTGTAAATTTTTGGTGAATCTAGGAAAATTTGATTCCTAGCTGTGGTGAGTCCTCTTTAGGTGATGGTGAATATATACATTATATCAAATGGATAAATTTAATGGATTTAAATTTTTACTGTAAAAAATAATAAATAAAAAACTTTCCAAAACCTAAATATTATTGCATAATTGGATTCCTCTCGAAGAGCTATGCAATTTTAAAAAATATCACAATCTAAGTCCATATGAAAAATTTATGACCTCTAAAATTTATTATTCGATCATGTCATATGACCTTGTCATTTGGTTGTGTCATATGACAAAATCGAATGACATGACCAAATGACATGGTCATACGACATGACCAAGTGATGCAACTGAATGACAACTTTTGGAGGCCATAACTTTTGCATATGGACTTGGATTGTAGTGATTTTTTAAAAATTGCATAGATATTCGAGAGGAATCCAAAAATGAAATAATATTTAGGTTTTGTGATTTTTCTACTATCATATGGCACTATTTTTCAACACTATCATTTGGCACTATCATTCAGTTCCTCCATTCAACATTGTCATTCAAAACCTTCATTTGACACCGTCATTCAATTACTCCATTCAACACTATCATTTGGTTCCTCTATTCGACATTGTAATTTGGTAATGTGGTCCTCCGATTCTAGTTCTTCTTGTTAGCTTGTTTGATATCAGGGGTGGTTGTACTATATATACAATGAATTAAAGTGTAATCTTATAGATTATTGTAAAGGGTTGGCAAGTCGACCCCTAAAATTATTTAAATCCCTAAAATATTGGCAATTCAGTCCCATTTATTAACCCTAAAAAATATCAAAACCAAAACCCAAATAATGGAATATTCTTGAATTAATGAATATTCACCACTAAAATTTACCCTGAGTAGAGCTCTATTTACTCATGAGATTTAGATGTAAGGATAAAATTTAGCTTTTATTTCACTCTTTTTCTCTCATGATTTCCATTTAATGTAAAGATGTTATGTGAATTTTTTCCTTTCCATGGGTTCTCAGACTTCTCTTGCATATTTACACTATTTATCTCTGACATGGTTTTAGACCCTATTTGTACCTTTACACCTAGTGGGACTTTAGACCTTGGTTTCACATTTTTGCGCTCTATCCTTGGTATGATTTCAAAACCTAGCTGCACATTTGTAAAAGTGTAAAGTGAAAACCTTCTCTATATCTCTACAGGGGTCTATTAATTCAATGTTTTTTGAAAATTTATTTGTAACACATGGGCTAGGACTCAGAATTTTGTTTGTATAATGAGAAATTACACATCTAAACTTGTAGTGTGACATTGCAATCTCCTCTTGAAATCTTGAAACCTTATTTTTATTTTGAAAATATCTACTATAATTCCACCATATCTTTTGTTAGATGTGTCAACTTCCTCTTCACTTCTTGTAATGTAGGTGTATCATTGACAATTTCTTTTCACCTCTTAAGTCACTTTTGGGTAACTCTAAATTTTCCATAGGTAAGTGACTGTAGAGTCCTCCAAATTTATTTATCTTCTACACTAGTTGCATCCTTAATATCCTAAAGGCATAGCCTTTATGCATCATTAAATATCATTAAAATAATAGCCTAAAAAAGAGACACGACAAGATCCTTTCATCCCTTTTGGATATTCTTATTTCGAGAACACAATGGCTTAAATAATTTTGACACATTAAATGATGGCCGCTATATTCACTCAAATAAAACTCTTTATAGATATCCTGATAAACATTAGTTTCATGAGTAAGAATAGCTTCTATGGGTGGATACACTGACTAATACCTAGCTGTTAAAACATGAACAATCATTTCAATTCTTGAATGAAGCTTTGTCCTTGCCTATGATGACCGTTTGAATGACTCATCAATCTCCTTTGATAATTCCAAGTTTTTTTGTGAGCTGGCTATTATATTTTATCTAAAGCTTAGAAATATCAATATTTTAGCAAGATCCTTCTTATATAATGCTTTAAATAGATATTTTCCTTGAACAAACTAGAAAAGAACCAAAACTCTATCTATCATAGTACCCTTATTTCTAGATTGAAGCTTATCATCAAGAAAATTGGCAATAAATTCTATTGGTCGATTCTATCAAAGTTTTATGAAATGTTTAAAGGCATCTGATCTTGGTTTCATAAGGTGTCTAGCCATACGTCCTTTATTAAAAATAGGCACTTGGCTTTCAAAACATGAGAATAAATTCCATTTGTAGGAGAACCCTAAACAAGATGATGGCATGTGTATCTTTTTTTCCTCTAGTGGGATTTTAGACCCTGTGTGTAATTTTACACTCAGTGTCTCTTGTGGGATTTCAGAATTCATGTGCATATTTTCATGTTTTGAGTTTGTAGACTTGTCATGAAAATTTTCACTTTATGAAAAAGTGCATAGCTTCCCCACAAACCTGAGCTCATCCATTAAGTTGATGCCTTTTTTAAAAGTTATTTGCATTTTGATTGCAAAATTTTGCATTTGATTTCTTTTTAAAACTCCCTATTGTATTTGGAATTCATACTCTTGCATGGACTTAGAACATTCAAGGCTTATTTTTGTTAGCATGTAAAATGGCATTTGGACCTCCAAGTTCACATTGACATAAGACTTATCACTTGCATGGATTTGAAATGCCCATGAATTTTATTTAATAACACATCATGGGATATAGACTTTGAGCTTTTATTTACACATTGCAAATTTGAATGTAAATTCTGCTATTTAATGTTATAATTCCTTCTTGATGAGTCATAACCATGCAACATGTCCATTAATGCCCTATTGCATTCGGGGTTTGGACCTCATTTTAACTTAGCATAAAAATGATGCCAAAGTGAGTCCATGCCCCTATTCCCAAAACACTTAAATCATTTTTCCTTATTTGGGACATCCCTTTGAAACATGTGGGGGTATGTGATGTTGCCACATGTTCAATTATATCTTATTCATTTCTTTGATCCTCACTTGTATTTTTGCACCAAACAAGTTATGATGTAATGTTGCATTCTCTTCATGAATCTTTGAAACCTTATTCTTTTACAACAAACATTTTAGATTAAGTATTTCTATGGTGGATCCTATAATTAAAGTATGCTTTAAAAACATGAAAACGTTAATCATTAGTGAAACAAAATCTTATGGGGATTGACAAAGCAATTACAAAAGTGAGTTTATATTTCAGATGAACAGTCCTTATAGATTTCCTTTTGGGGGGAAACAATTAAAATTTCAAGAATTAATATTTTGAGAAAGGGCACAAATTTATTGGTTCAGATTTGGGCACTAACACTCCCTTTGAAATGATATGTCCACCTCTTCTACATGGGCCAAAAAGTGGCCGATATGTGATTTTTTGCATATAAGATCCAAAAAAGGTTAGAACATGATAATATTATACAAATGATGTGAAAATAACCTTTTTAAGTGAATTTATGCTATTCTAGACCTTTAACCAAGTTTGAATATATAAGAACTTGTACTTGACCATAGGACTAAACAAGTGAACCTAAGACCAGAACTTGGATAAGGATAAAGAAGGGCACATATGACCATATAGGACCACTAGAGACCATGAAAAACATATAAAAACCCTATAAAATTTTCAATCTACTGGGGTTGACCTATTTTGACTTGGGGTCAATAATTTGGCAGTTCATAGGGGTAACAGGCTTGCAATGATAAATAAACCAGTAGCCTTGTCCTTACATTGGGAAATGGAGTCATTTACACTCATTTTTAGACTTGAAAAATCTTTGACCATGACACAAAAAATAATTTAACCTCTAAAACACACAAAACAAAACAACAAGACACAAAGCAAGAACAAGACACACACATTTGCTATCAAGCACTTAGGGAACACAACAAAACAAAGATGTAAACTAACTATATACAAATGACATTAAATTTTATTCTTCTTCTTGGGTATAAAGGGCAGCTTGAAATATATTTTATTTCATGATATTAAGGGAGGCATGAAACAAGTTGCCTCTTGAGCATTTCTCTTATTGCCTTCAAATCCTTCGTGCTTTCCAATCCTCTTGGCATGAATTTTAATACAACAATGACAGATGTAAACATGTCACCTATGAAGGTGAAATCCTTTTGTGGCTCAACCATCTTCTCATGATACCTTTTAGCTATAACTTGACTCAATGATGCTTGATTAAAGCATGTTTCTTTGACCTCTATGGTCCTTTTAATGAGATCAAACTTCTTACTAGCTGAAAGGTCATCAAACTCTTCAAAGAGCTTTGCATACTCAGCCCCCTCTTCATCATTGTCCTTAATGAATGCATCTTGTTTGATCTTTTTATCAGAATGATATTCAACCTTGAAAATATTTTTAATTTATTTGAAAATTTAACCATGCTATTATCAATCACCTTTATCTTCCTTCTCTTCAAGAACCACAACTTCTTCAAACTCATCTCCTTGCAAATTTTGTACTTGATCAACTTCAACTTGTTTACTTGAATATTTTTCAACTTCAAGGTTGGTTTCAAATTTAACAAGCTTTGTACTTTGGAAGCTATCATGTTTTACTTTAAAAGGAACTGTATATTCAATAATGTATTCAACTTGAATAATAATAGCTATAGGCTTTTGAAGGGCCTAAAATTCACCACATATCTGATTGAATCTTTGTTATAAGTAATTTTTTTCATGGAGTCAACAACAACTTCATATTCTATTGTATTTTATAATTCAAACTCTTGATCATGCCCATGAGATCCAACTAACTTAGCTGAGGTCATGTCCTTCTCAAATACCTTCTCTTCCATGTCTTGATCAAGCTCTTTGTGAATAGTTTCAACATGATCTTGATCATATTTTAATTCACTCAAGAAGATGGATTTATGATTATATTCACCAAGAGGAGTCCCTATAGTGAAATATTAATCATATACACTTGAGTCATCTTCTTGATCAGCTGCAACTTTGGCTTGATCTTCTTTACTTATCTCCTATAGGATGGGTTCTCATTCAAGAAGGGATGAGGTGGGAGGGTGATGAACAAGTTCATGGAATGGAAAGGGAGTATGAGGTGTGATGTATGTTTAATGAATGGGAATGGGGATGAAGGGATTACTCTTTCAATTTGGGGTCTTGTAAATATGATAATCTTGAAATAATTCTTGGAAATAAAGAAGGTTTAGATTTGCCATAGGTGTTCCATTCTCTTCAAGAACCACCTCATCTTTCTCATAATCTTCTTGAAGTTCATTGTGAGCTATAACTTGATCATCAAAATTATTAATTAGGGGCTTCTTGTTGTCTTGAATGTTATTTTGGATTTACTTCCATGAGGGAACAACTATAGGTAATTGGGGCACCAAATTTGGGATAGTGAATCTTTTTTGTTAACCAATTTTGACTTTTTAGTTAAATTAGGGCACCTATAGGTAAAATTATAATTTTATAGGTTTATAGGGGGTGTAATATGAGTTTCATGGGGTGTATTATAGTTTAGTTGATATCGATTAATACTATATTGGCCTTGGTCAATTATTTTTTATGTTCATTTATCATTTTAGGTCATTTCAGGGGTCAAAAGGGTGAATTTAATGATTTGTATGGGTTTTTTGGGAAGTGTGAAGGTCAAAATGGGTGATTTCATGTGACATATGTCTTAATAAGTCTTAATCCACTATCGGTAACTAAAATTTATAGGTTTATTAGAAGAAAAGGTAGTTTTCTAGTGAAAAGAGAAGAAAATGGCACTTGTATGACCTCTTTAGGAAGTGTGACACTTGGAAAAGGTTGAAATGTGATTCTTAATCTTCCCCACACTCATATACATGATTTAATTGATCTTTAAGTGTCATTTTTAGGCCAAAACTATTCAAAACCTTTCTTGGATTTCTAGACACACAAAAGTGACTTGCAGTTTTGTACTTGGTACGGTTAGCACAAGGTGTTTTAGGAAAAATGATCTTAGGGGTAGATTCTAAACTCAATTAGATTATATATGATGTCTTTTTTAGGAAAAATGGTGGTCTGATCTTTATGAACCATTCCTAAGAAGTTGACCTTTCAAATATGCCTGCTAATTTCTATAGCCTATGGGTTTTGCCTTGGTTTGGATAATTCCAAACAACTTAGGTACTGATGTTGAATTATCCATATAATGGTCCCCATGATTGGTTTCATGTTTTGTGGTATTTTTATGAGACAATAACCTCAAATTTGTAGACTAGTCTCTTTTGAGAGAAATGTGTAGTTTTCACCAATTTCAAGAACTTTGTGCTTCATAAATTCATATGGTTGTGTCAGTGTCTCTTATATGGTTTCAAGGTCCTCTTGATTCTCCCTCCATATTTCAACCTCTTTTCCCAAATCAATCCATATATATTTTTAGTCATATGCTACTTTCTAGTTAATTTGTAATGTAAATGCTCATTTATAGGTGCTTGAAGGGAAAATTTACGTTGAAAATAGGTTATTTTGACTTGAAGCAAGTCTTCACAAGTTATATAAAATCCATGTTCACATTGGATGGATTTTAGGTATTTTTCATGAAGCTTTCACCATGCATATTGTTCTAATTTTACCCACTACTTGTGTATGGCTCCATCACCACCTACAGGTAGCCTGAGCAGAGAGATTAAAACCCATATGGAAAGGTTGAAACATTGGTTGACACCATCTTTAAGGTAGGAAAATGATGAAGGATCATGGTAAACTTGTATATAGAGTTTAATTGTTGAATAAGGTTGAATTTTACCTTAAAAATGATATGGCTGGTCTTAGGGATCAAATCCCTAAATAGTAAAAATAGAGATCCTAAAGTGTTTTGAGAATAACATTTGGCATGGATACATGGTCTCTTGATACATCCAAATGCATCTAAATTTCATTCTATACATTGTATAAGCACTTTACCAAGTTGTAAGTGCATAGGACAAGTGGAAGATGGTGTTTGAGAGGCCCAAGGTTGCTCATAAAACCACTAAAATCAAACAGTGGCATCTACATAGTTTAGGTGATTGAATTCCATTGCTTCCTAAGGTTATAGTGTATAAGGGATTTCTCATGGTTGATGGTCTCCAATGGTGTCAAAAAGAATAATCATGTTCAAAGGTTATCTATAAAGGTCAAGACATAAGATATTCCCCTAAATGTATACCTTTAGGCCTCTAAACACCTACAAACCTCCACCTATAGCCTGCCTATAAGCACCCATGGAACTCTCAAGGTGAACTCAAAATTTTGAATTTATAGGCACAAGTACCTACTATTTAAGGATTTACTAGTGTTTCAAAGGTTATCTAATGGGAAAATCTCTATTTCCAAGGAATAATATTCACCTACAGATCTTGAGACTCTACCTACAGTCAGTTGCAAGTGACTGTAGGTAGATAATCAATTGAAATAATATGCCAAGGAGATGGTTTAGGATTATACAAGGATAAAAATGGATCCAATAAGTTTGAAATGAACCTATGGATATATTTTACATTTAAAATATTGTTTCAAAGCTTAACTATGCAATTATACCTATGAGTATAGTCCCTTGATGACAAAGACAATCAATAGATAATGATTAAGGGGTTGATAATTTGAAGTTGAAAATACATAAAATGGGGTGAATATGTAATAAAAATTGTTAATGAAAAAGGATACCCAAATAATTTATTATGTATTTAATTTCAAGGTCATAACACACAATAACACCTACAAGAAAAGTTTATAGTGACATGTCACAAACAAAGGCAGAATTAGAATTGACTAGTCAAAGTGTGAGGTGAGAGAATTAGAGTTTGAGGTGAGTTTAAAATATAAAAACTCATTAATTATGGTAATAAAACCATCATGATACTATCACAGTGGTCTATCAAGTAAATAAAAGGGTTCTCATAACATAAGGCATAGTTTACTTTGGAATTTTTTGTGCACAACCCTTTTGCCTAGAGTCTGTCTTGGAACTTAAGGTTTTGGAAGGTCATATGAGATGAAAAAGAGATAAAATTTTGTGAAAATAAATATAATAAACTGAATAACCCCATGATACATTAAATTTCTCTAATATAATAAGGGAAGTACCACCTATTTTGTCTTAGACAGGGGGTACTTTCCCCTTATGCAGGGCTGGCATGGTTGGTGAGTGGGGTGTAAATGATGATATAGAAGATAGGATGACCTTATTTGAAGGTTTTATAAGGTTTAAATGAGATAAAAAAACATTATTAACATATAATTGAACTATGTAACCAAGAAAGAGGGTTCAGGTTTCTAGATTTGTAAGCAGGCTTAAAGGCAGGGTTTTGGCGTAGGGCCTAAATAGTAGGTCATCCTTATTTATAACTATTGGAGAGATTTATATACCATTGGAAAATTTTTATGAGATTATTTTATGTATTTTTGAGCTACTATTAGTAATATAAATCCATAATAGGTTCTCTAAACCATAAGAGTTAAAGTCAAGCTTAAGATCAAGGGTTAGGCTTAGGAGCCAAAAAGAGGGTAATAGTTACTTATACCTTGAAATTAATATTATAAATTATTTAAAAATGATTTTAGGGTAAATTAAAATGTTTTTATTCTATTTTTATTCAAGTTAAATCATTAAAAATAATTTTAGGCTCTGAGTTGCAGGTAAGACTACTAGGCAAGAATCAAGCCTAATACCCAAAGAGAAGGTCACTCACACTTTTGGACTTAAATATGAATTGAAACCTATTGGATAATGTTAATTGGGTGGAATAAGGTATGTTAAAAATTAAATATTGTAAATAAAGCTTAAGGAGGATCAATTTTGGCCTGAGACCATTGTTAGACCTATACAAATGGGGAAAAGAGCTCGATAGGACAGGTTTAGAAGATCATATATTTAACAATGATTTTCATGGGAATATGAGAATTTAAAATATGTTAAGTAGTGTCTTTAAAAATTATTTTGTGCAATTTTTTGGAAACATGGATGTCATTTTTTTATGAAACAACCTTAAGAGGTCAAATAGACCTGAAACTCTCTAAAACCCTTCCTAGTGACTAGTTTGTGAAAATGGAGTTGTAAAGATGATTTAATTGCATATTTGGAGCATTAAATTTTTTTTAACTTGGAAATTAATCTCTAAAAATCAATCACATTATTTTTTATTGTACAAACTTGTACAGATGGGGGAAAAATAGGGTTTTTCTCACTATTTTATATGTTTTTCAAGTTGTAGGAGGTTTCAAGAGATTAAAATCACATGGATAAAATGATTAAGACTTAATATAACCCAAAATATAATTATAATTCATTGAAAAAACTCTTAAGTGTCCAAACTAGGTGCTTCAACTCAACCAGTCAAAACTGGCCTAATGGACAAGCTAGGGAAAAGTGTGAAAATTTCAAGTGAATGGATTTTTAAGGTGTACATGGTGATTATAAGTCCATAGAGTGTCATAGTAAGTTTCATTGACTTCCTCCCATGTATTTTCATGAGAAAATAATGCTAATTTTGATGCTAAGTGTGCAAATGATGATTTCTCATTTCTAAGTGATTCCAGGTGACCAGGCTTATAACCAATGCATGGAGAGGCATGTCTGATGTCCTTAAACTTAATTAAAATAATATAACCTGATATTAATTATTTATAAGGTGTTAAAATAGGTTAATCATGTAGATAGTTTTTTTGAGCCAAAATGAAGAGGTTTTTGCCACTTTTCATGAAGTTTGTGACTTGGATTGATACTTGTAACTCCTGACCTTACATGGTTCATCCCACACCCTATACACATGCAAAAGTAACTCCTTAGATCAGATTTAAAAGTTTACTTGTGACATTTATAATTATATCTTCTTCTCTCTCACACAAGTTCTATAATAACTAGCCATGTTAGCATTGTATTAGATGCTCCACCTAAGGATGGTGAAGCCTTACTCAAATGTATACATTTTGATAAATAAGACAAATTATTTTTACCTCCTATATGAATTTTATTAGTTTTTTCAATTTTATGATGAATATTTCTTAGTGAAAAATATGGATTCCTTAGCATGTTGTTCCATTCTTTCACTTATTTGCAGCCTCTTCTTGTAAGGCATGTGAAGTGTTCTAGGAGATGTTCATGGTCTAAGTGAGTTAGTATATTCATTAGTTCCCTCATATGCCTCTTTTATAGTCATCCTCATTTTGTACATTCATCCATAACCTCGTAATGTAGTATTGATGTGAGAGGATGAAGATTGGAGAAGTGGGTTTCTAATTTGTCCTTTGATTTCAAGTGTAATATGCATATGGTTGGATGTCATCATGTTATTTGGTGTATCACCTTCCTTATATTAGTTTGATTTCAGTTGTCCTTCTCCCTTTTCACCCTCCAAGTTTAGTAGTAGTTATAATCCAAAGTGGTACATCAAGGGAGCTAACCCTATCTAGAGATTCACCTCATTCCTTAGGCTACCCACAAGCCTAGAAGTGATTCCATTGTGCCACTTGGATGAGGATAGCTTGACCATATCCTCAAAGGGTGAAAATCCAAGTGACAATAGTTTTTGACACACTTGGTGGGACTCTTGTTCCAATAGGTTGAGATATTTTTGGTGTTGTCTCTCCATAGTCAGCCTTTAGAGGCATCTATCAAAGCATCAATGGTGACTCCAAAGTTGTATTAGCTGTTCAAGAAATCCAGGTTATCCTTTGAAATTTTTTGATAACATTTCTCTTTATATCCTTACTTTCAATGAAGTTTCATGGCTGACTTTGGTTTTGAGTTTTGTTCTCTACAAGTGGGTGAAACCTTCCAAGCTTGTGCCATTCCCCATCAATATGAACAAGTTATTAATGAGCCTGGGTGTGACTATAATCAGCCTTGTCATGAAGTGTATCAATCCTAAAATCAGCCTTGATATGAACCAAATTTTACCCCTCAACAACACTATAAGCCATGGCAGTCCTATAGTCATTCATTTCCCTCTCCATATAGACACCATGTTGTTGGACAATCCTATGATAATGACTACTAAGAAACACCTCTTTATCACCCTCAATATGAGCTCTATCTCTCATATCATGATTCATATCAGCCTCAATGGTATTCCTATGATTATTTTCATATGAAATAAAATGTTTTCATGGATTATACACAAGGATATCATTGGGAAAGTGAAGTTTCTACTCATGTAGATGCTACTCTTTTTAATTAGCCCAAGAATTCACTTCCATATGAGCTCACTAGTGCTTTCCTCTTTTCCAAAACCACTCCTAATCCTTCTCCTTCATTCCAAACTCCATCTCCAACTCCTTCACTTTCAAATACATCTCATGTTATATATCATTCACATGAACCCATCCATCAGCCTTACACCTCACCCCTTCTCAAGGAGGAACCTATTTTGATAAAAGCAAGTGAAGAAGAGAAAATCCAATTTATTGTTGATTAGGAGGCTCTCATGAGTGATTATGAGTAATAAATAACCATAGAGACTCCCATTGGTAAAAAAAAAGGACAAGATAATAGCTGATGTCTCTATATTTGAAGGGATGTGAGTCCATGAAGAACCCATTACACTTTACACTCAATCTGATTTTGAGTTCTATGTGCTACCCCCCCCCCCCCCCCCCAACTAGTTCATCTTGTCCTTACCCCATCACCCTTTGCCTTGATGGACATATGGTATGGGAACCAGAAGAGGATTATCTAGTTGATAAACAAAGATAAATCTTGCTTGAATAAAACCTACCTCCTTATCAGCCTCGTTGGGATAGATCACATGATTTGAAGATGACTAGTCTTGGCATCACCATGAAGGAAAAGAAGATGTAAAACATTGTAGCCCTTGAATAAGACTCTATATATGATCAAAATGTTGTAGATGATCATCATAATCATGAATTGAAATGTGCTATCAAGGAAAGATAACACTTTAAATTCATCTCTCAAGAAGTGGCAATCCTAGGAGAGCTTCATGAGACTAAGATAGAGAAAATAGTTCTCAAGGATCGCATCCATGAAGAAGAATATTTATGGTAGAATTTCAATCCCATTTTCAAGGAATTTTATGGGTTGTGTGAATATTCTCATTCTCCAAATGATTACACACCTGATGAAAAGCTTATTGATGAGTCTAACCTTGATATTGAGTGTTCAACCAAATATAAAGAGAAATCTCTTTCTATTGGTCAATAACCTAATATCATGAAGTCATTTGGTTATGCTAGTATATAAGAAGTTGTTGACAAGGATGATTGACAACTATAAATGGAGATATTTCAAGAGATAAAAGGGTTTTGCCAAGTTGAGGGTCAAGTGGATGACAAGGTGAATAAGGAATCTTCCATGAAGGATAATGATCAAGATTGAATAGAACTTACAAAGCTCCTTGATAACTTAGAAGAAATTGCAGCTAAAAGGAGGCCCAATCTTATTAAGAACACTATGGAGGACAAGAAGGTATGTTTTTTTGAATCATCATTTGAAGTTGAAATTGAGGATCTAGATGACAAGGTTGAAGATTTTTGGATGTAATAGGAATACTTCTACATTACAGACCTATTTGAAGTTGGTCTACTTGAGATCATGGTAATTGAAGTGCCAAGGAATAGGTCTAACCCACAAAACATCAAATCCAAGGAGAAACATGATTTACACCATGTTCCATATCATGAAGAAGGTGATTCTTCAAACTTTCCCTTTGATCCAAGGGAAGGTATGTTCATTTTTATTTGTATATAATAGGTTATTTTCTATTTCTCCTAAGTGCTTTGAGCACATGTGTGTGTTTGTTCTGTTTGTTGTGTGTGTCTTTGCTTTATGTGTTGAGGTAGTCATTATTGTCTTTTCTTGATTAAATCAATGGTCAAAGGTTTCTTTATTTTGTCTTAGACTTAAAATGACCCCTAAGTCTAATGGACCGATAAGGGTACTAGTGTATTTAGTATAGCATGCATATTACCCCTATGAGTCACCATTTTATTGACCAAATTTGACTTTTTAGTCAATTTGGGGCACCTATAGGTAAATTTTTGATTTTATAGGTATATAGGGGGTGTAATATTAGTGTAATGGGGTGTATTATAATTTAATTTATTTTATATTGGCCTTGGTCAATTAGTTTTTATGTCCATTTATCATTTTAGGTCATTTTAGTGGTCAAAAAGGTGCATTTAATGCTTTATACGGGTGTTTTGGGAAGTATGAAGGTCAAAATGGATGATTTCACATGACATATGTCCTAATAAAACTTAATCAACTATTGGTAACTAAAATGTGTAGGTTCATCATAAGAAAAGGTAGTTGTCTAGTGAAAAGAGAAGAAAATGGCACTTGTACAACCTCCTTGGGAAGTGTGACACTTGAAAAAAGTTTAAATGTGAATATTAATATTATCCACACTCATATCCATGCTTGAATTGATCTATGAGTGTAATTTTGAGGAAAAAAACCATTCTACACCTTTCTTGGATTTCTAGACACACAAAAGTGACTTTCAGGTTTGTACTTGGTACGGTCAATACAAGAGGTTTAAAGAAAAATTATATTATGGGTAGATTATAAACTTATTAAAATTACATTTGATATTTGGTTGAGGAGGAATGGTGATCTGAGTTTTATGAACCATTCTTAAGAATTTAACCTTTCAAATCTACTTGCTAATCTATGTAGCCTTCAAGTTTTGCCTTGGTTTTGAGAATTTAATATAACTCAGATGTTGATGTTGCTCCTAGATGATTTTTACTTAACACCATAATGGTAACCATTATTGGTTTCATTTTTTGTGGTTTTTGGATGAGACAATAACCTCAAATTTGTAGACTAGTCTCTTTTGAGTGCAATGGGTAGTTTTCCTCAGTTTCATGAAATTTGTGCTTCTCCATGGATTCATATGTTTGTATTAGTGTATATTTTATGTTTTAAAGGTCATATTTATTCTCCCTACACCTTTCAATCTCTTTTCCCAAAATAATCCATATAGAGTTGTAGTCATATGCTAGTTGCTAGTCAATCTACCATGTAAATGCTCATTTATAAGTGCTTAAAGGGAAATTTTACATTGAAAACAAGTTATTTTGACTTAAACCAAGAATTTACAAGCTATATAAAATCCATGTTCACATTGGATGTATTTTTGGGCTTGTTCATGAAGCTTTTCCCCATGCATATTGTTCTAATTTTGCCCACTGCCTATGTATGGCTCCATCACCACCCAAAGGTAACCTAAGAAGAGAGATTAAAACCCATATGGAAAGGTTGAAACTTTGGTTGACACCCTATTTAATGTAGTAACATGATGAAGGATCATGGTAAACTTTTCTAGAGAGTTGAATTATTGAATAAGGTTGAAGGTTACCTTAAAAAATGATATGACTGGTCTTAAGGATCAAATCCCTAAATAGTCAAAATAGAGATCCTAAAGTTTTTTGAGAATAAAATTTGGCATGGTTACATGAGATATTGATACATAAAAATGTGTCTAACCTACATCATCAACATTGGAGAAGAACTTTACCAAGTGAGAAGGGCAGAGGACAAGTGGAAGATGGTGTTTGAGAGGCCTAAGGTTGCTCATAAAACCACTAAAATCAAATAGTGACATCTACAGAATTTAGGTGATTAAATGCCATTGCTTCCCAAGGTGATAGTGTTAGTGTATTTATCATGGTTTATGGTCTCCAATGGTGTCAAATAGCCTAATCATGTTCAAAGGTTATCTATAGAGGTCAATACATGAGATATTCCCCTACATGTCTACCTTTAAGCCTCTAAACACCTACAAACCTCCACCTACAACTTTCTTATAGGCACCCATAAAACTCTTAAGGTGAACTTGGAGGTTTTAATTTATAAGCAAAATTACCTAATATTTAAGGATTGATTATTTTTCCAAAGGTTCTCTGAGGGGCATATCTCAGTTTCCAAGGAAGAATATTCACCTACAGATCTTGAGACTCTGCCTACAGTCTGTTGTAGGTGATTGTAGGTAGATAATCAATTGAAAAAATATGCCAAGGAGATGGTTTAGGATTATAAAAGGATAATAATGGATCCAATAAGTTTGAAATGGACTGAGGGATATTTTTTTGGTTTAAAATGTTGTTTCAAAGCTTAACTATGTAATTACACCTACATGTACAATCCCCTGATGGTAAAGACAAAGTCAGTAGATAGTGATTAAGGGGTTGATAATTTAAATTTGAAAATACATTTCATGGGGTGAATATTTAATAATTTATTTTATGAACAATAATACCCAAATAAGTTCTTGTCATTTTAATTTCAAGGTCAAAACACGCAAGAACACCTATAGGAAAGGTTTCTAGTGATAGGTCACAGTCAAAGGCACATTTAGAATTGACTAGTCAAAGTGTGAGGTGAGTTTAAAATACCAAAAATCATTAATTATGTTCATAAAAAAATCATGATACTAGCACAGTGGTGTATCAAGTAGAGAAAAGGGTTCTCATAACATAAGGCACAATCTACTTTAGAATTTTCTACACACACTTTTCGCCTTAAATATGAATTGAAACCTATTGGATCATGTTATTAGGGTGGAATATGGTATTTTAAAACTTAAATATAATATATTAGGATTTATGAGAATCAATTTTGGCCTAAGACCATTGTTAGGCTTGTGAAAATGGGGGGAAAATCTCGATAGGATAGGTTTGGAAGCTCATATCTTTCATGATAATTTGTATGTGAATTTGAGAAGTTTGAGGATATTAATGAGGGTATTTAAAAATTATTTAATTTAATTTCTTGGAAACTTTGATGTTATGTTTTCATGAAACAACCTTAAGAGGTCAAACAGACCTAAAACCCTCTAAAACCCTTCCTAGTGACTAGTTTGGGAAAATCGAGTTAGAAAGATGATTTAATGGCACATTTGGACCATGAAACATTTTTAAACTTGGAAAGTACTCTCTCAAGATCCCTCACATGATTTTTTCCTGTATAGACTTGTATAGATGGGGGCATAAACATTGTTTTTCTCACTATTTTAAGTGTTTTGTAGGTTGTAGGAGGTTTCAAGAGATGATAATCACATGGATGAAAATATTAATAATTGATATAACCCCAAATATAAATATAATTTATTGAAATAACTCCTAATTTTCTAAACCAATTACTTCAACTTAGTCAAAAATGGCCTAATGGACAAGCTAGGGAGAAGTGTAAAAACTTCAAGTGAATCGATTTTAAGGTGTCCTTGGTGATTATAAGGCCATTTCGGGTCTTGATATGTGCCAATAACTTCTTACCATGGATTTTAATGAGAAATTTATTCTAATTTTGAGGCCAAGTGTGCAGGGTGAATGGAAGAGCAATTTTCTAAACAATAGATGATGATTGCTCATTAATAGGTGATTATAGGTGACCAAGCCTACAACCAATATATGAACATGAATGTATGATTTAATTACACTTAATTAAAATATTTATACCTTATAATAATCATTTATATGGTATTAAAATAGGGGTAATCATGTAGGTAGGCTTTTTGAGCCAACAAGAAGAGTTTCTTGCCACTTTTCATGAAGTTTTTGACTTGGATTGATACTTATAGATACTAACCTTGAATGGTTCATAATATACTCTCTCCACATGCAGAATTAACTCCTTAGATTATCTTGACAAGTGTCCTTGTGGCCCTTGGACTTCTCTCTTCTTCTCTCTCTCTCAAGTTCTCTAAGAACTAGCCATTTTGGCATTGTATTGGATGCTCCACCTCAGTATGGTGAAGCCTACTCAAATGTATACCTTTTGATCAATAATACAACTAATTTTTACCTCTTATATGACTTTTATTAATGTTTTCAATTATACTATGAATATTTCTTATTAAAAATATGTATTCCTTAGAATGTTGTTCCATTCTTTCACCTATTTATAGCCTCTTCTTGCAGGGCATGTAAAGTGTTCTAAGAGATGTTCATGGTATACATGAGTTAGTCTATTCATTAGTGACCTCATAGGCCTCTTTTCTAGTCCTCCTATCTTTTCATATTCATCCATAACCTCACAATGTAGTATTTATGTGAGAAGATGAAGATTGGAGAAGTGGATTTTTAGTTTATCCTTTGATTTCAAGTGTAATATGCATATGGTTAGATGTCATCATGTTATTTGGTTTATCACCTCCATTGGATTAGTTTTATTTCAGATATCCTTCTACATTTTCACCTTCCAATTTTAATAGTAGTTTCAATCCAAAGTGGTACATCAAGGGAGCTAGCCCCATCTAGAGATTCACCTCATTTTTTAGGCTGCCCACAAGCCTAGAAGTGATTCTATTGTGCCACTTAGATGAGGAGAGCTTGGCCATCTCCTCAAAGGGTGAAAAACTAAGTGACAATAGTTTCATGAGGATAAGGGGTACAAAAAAACTGATATGGAATATAAGAGGGTTATTGAAGAGGGAATGGAGAGATTTACATAGGTTCAGATTCTTCCACAAGAGTTGGCATGGTATAGTCAAGAATCGTAGTCTAGGAAGACTTCCAAGATGAAGATATCTTGATTTATTAAGGAAGAATAGGTGTATATTGAGGATTAATTGGAGTCAAAAGAGGTAAACTAAAGATAGGAGATGTTTATTGGGGCTACTTGGATTGGATCTCTTGATTCTCCCACCTCTCTAATCTATCTATCCGCCATTGGATAAAGGTTCTCATTTCACTCAACTCATCACTCATAACATATAGGGTTTCCTCTCCAACTCACATACACTTATCCATCAACATTTAAGATTAATTTATAATATTCTCTATGAGATTAAAAGGAATCACATTAATCTCTCTATCTAATTTTCTCATCACCTCTTCTCATTTTAGCAGATTTGGCTTGAGTTTTAATAAGGACATGGTAGGGCAAACATAATTTTGAGATGGAATTGGAGTAGGAAGGGAGGAGTATGAATATTTCAAGACTTGATAAGGCTGCTCAATAATATCATTGTCATATAAAAGGGAAGTAGAATGACCATAGGATTGCCATGACTTGTAGGGATGATAAAAATCTTGATAGGGATGTTGGGACACAAAATTGGGGGCATGACAAGGCTAATAATGAGGTACATATTAGAAGTTTTAATCATATCCAACAATTCCATATTCATTAGTCAAATGAAACACAATATATTAAACAAATTATTTTCACAATAAGTACCTGAGATGCTTATAACCAGTTGATTACATTTGGAGTCACCATTGGTGTTTATTGAATGATTTTAAAATATGATAGGTAGAAAAACACACCAAATATCCTTCCACTTTTTTGGACCTTAAGTACCATTGGGCATGCCAGAAATGTTATCACAAAAAATTTCACCCTAGGAGAAGGTTGTTCAAACTTATCTAATTTGGTGAAACATGGGATTACCCCTAGATATGTGGGTTATCTATATTAGGGGTAAACATCCATATGAATCACTTAGGCTCACTTTCACTACTTGATTAATTTTAAAATAAGGAGAAATAAATAAAATAAACCTAACTATAGTAGTGATGCACCAAACTTTATTGACCACTAACACGCATTGCATAATACAATAATACCAATAAGAAAACATGAACATATACATATCCAAGACTGAATGTGTTGCATCAATATTTTGTATAAGGGTCAAGTATTTTAAGGATGAGAGGGAATAATAATTCCAATTATAAAACCATAAGAGACCTTGATGACACCAGCTATAACTTGAAATAGAGAAACAACCACATGAGGTAAGATAAATAGAATACAAACAAGGTGACATACATCTACACTTGATGAAACCATTTAAAGCTTCATCACTACATGTAATCATAGAATGAGGTAAAAAATCATCTATTTTATTAATCAAAGGTATAAAAATGGGTAGGCCTTCACCATACCCAAGTGGAGGATACAAACATAGCCAAAAGAGGCTCAATATATAGAGAATGTGAGAGAGAAGAGAGAAAAGTGTGGTATAAGATGTTTTACAAGTGTCCATGATAGTTAAAACTATAAAATGAGTTATGAGATAGTCCAATAGACCTCCAAGGCCATGTGTCTCACTCCTAAAACATCTTCAATATTCCAAGTGGCGTGGGGCTTAACATTTGGATTTAACACCTTGATTAGCCCCTTAGAAACTACCCTTATTTACATGAAAGGAGTGAAAAATTTACCTTATAACCATGAATTCATATTTAAATAATTTGAAAAAAATTATTGAACATATGACATACCTTAATAAACTCCTTTAACTTTCCATTTCATCATTCAAGTGCATAGGTGTCTTGAAACTCTTATTTACCCATACCTAGATTGGTCTAAATGGCCTAAAAACCAGCTACATATTCTTCAACTCAACCAAAATAGATGAATGGTCTTAAAATATATTATCATGTCTGAAACAAACCATTTGGCTCTTGGACCAACTTCCAATAACTCATTTTTCTCCTTAAGCCTTCAATAGGTCTAGTTTCCTTGTAGCTTTTTTTCCTATAAATCTCCTTATGTGATAGTTTTTATGGATTATATTGAAAAAATAATGGAATATTATAGGACCCTCTATGTCTTTCTTTCTCCATGTAAAATTTCATTTTCAGAATCTGAATGGAATCCCATTTTTTCTACTTTTCTCTCTTGAATTAGGCCTCCTTGCTTTGAACCCTATTTTATTACTCCAGACTTCTACCACATGTGTCAAATCACCCAAAATAATGTTATTAGATTTACCTAGGAAATCACTAATCTCTATGTCAATTTTGGGGTCCTAAGACCCTGTGGAGGTATGCAAACCAAGAAATGACCTTACCACCTAGTCTCATTTTAAGCCTATTTGGTACTACCTTAAAAAATGGGCTTAGTTTGATCATCTTCAAAATATCCTATACAAAATTTTTATTTTAAAAAATATGATAAGTCCCAAATGACCTCATCCCATGATTGGGAATCTCTACCCTTCACAAAACACCTGTAAAACACAAAAAACATGCAAAAATAAGGTATTTTGGGTAGTTTGTATAGTAGTCTATACAAGTGAAGTACACATGTAGAACCTCCTTAGAGTCCTCAAAAACATAAAATACGTTTAAGGATAAAACTATGTTATCTTATGTGCTTTTGAGGTCTTTCTCTACAAATTGGTCACAATTGGTGTTTTAAGGGGGTTTAAGACATGTTTGGGGTCTTAACGATTGTTCATAAAGAAAAACCCATATCTATCTATAATGACACAATATTTTTGTTATTAGACCCATATAATACATCCAAACACCACTGAGTCCCATGTCAAGTATGCACAATGGTATGAACATCTAAAGTTGTTCTTCGGGTGGCTTGTTTAGTGTTTCTTGAGTGTGAGATAGGTCTAGATTGGGTTTTGAGTCTAAAAACTCCTTCCCACTACTATGAGATGATAAAATTAACTCTAAAAAATCAATTTAAATCATTTTAAATCATTATACATGATCTATAAGTGTTTATTACTCCTATGTATGCTCAAGGTATACTGGTCAGGATGTTGGGGTTTTAAGCTTATCTCTTTCTTGCTAGCCTTCAAGGGCACTTGGATGGAAACCTTAATTGTGTGGCCACTTTATAATGTATGGAGACATATGATACATATTTTAATACCTAAATATCCACCCATGAGGTCAATAAACATAATTTTTTCCCTTTTAGCTCAAGTGAACCTCTAGGTCTCATGACTGCCCTTGCCTAAGGAGTGGGTAGGGTCTGAGAAAAAATAATGAGTAATTACATTATTTTTATTAATTTGATGAGATAGTTTAAGTATTTTTAAATTAAGTACCACCCTCTCTACCAAATTACAATGCATGTTCATCCCTATAGGACCATCAAAACTCAAATTTCCAAAAACTAGTTGGACTGGGTATACTAGTGACTGATTGTGTGCCTTTAAACATAACTCATCAATGTCTCATGTTTATGTCATATATTATTAGGGTTTTCATGGGATATTCATGATATTTTAAGACATTTTAAAATTTACTTTCTCCCTTTAATATCCATTATCATTCCATACTCTCCTTTACTCTAAGCAAAAGTCCTCAAAGAGCAAACAAACATGTAGCTTACTTTTGACTGTGTATGGAGTTAGAAACCAATTTGTTTAAACTTATTAAAATTTTATTTGGTATTAATATTTATTATCAGACCTATTTATTAAATCTAAGGTATGTCTCAAAATCATCTATATGCTCTTTGTCTCCTCTCTTAGGCTTTAATACCAACTTGTGCTTGTATGCCTGTATGTGTCATAAGAGAGTCACTTGACTACACCTTATGTTCCAAGACTTCATCTCCCACATAATTGAAATTTAAAATTATATTTAATATTTATTTAAGTCTCAAATATTTCCAAGGTTCTTATAAATAATCCTATCATTCTCTCCTTGAGGTTTGAAACTAAGTTGACCTTTCAAACAGGCCTATTGGTGATGCTCAAGGGTATGATTGTGCTTAGAGGTTTAGAAACCTCACTTTTAGATATAGAATCATTATATATTAATAATATTATAAATGGAATCTAATCATTTTTTTAATTTATAAATGGGTTTTTAAACATTTCTCATGCATGCCTGACTCTACCTCTCCTCATGTGGCCTATATATGTCCTTAAAAGGTAGCCTGTAGATGATTTTATAGGGTATTTTGACTATGATTTACATTTGATCATCAAAATTTTCATAACTGATATTATAATAGGTATTTTAACTTATATTGAGTCTCATTATGTTTTTAATATGATTTAGATCCCTCTTGCATACTCTGCCTATCATGGTTCAGACACCTTCTTACACTAGCTTAGGGCTGCTACCAATCATATCTATCCACTCACACTTCAACACATCTTAAGAACAAATCAAAAAATTAAACTAAAAATTTAAATAAACCATGTAACTTTACTTGTTATCTATCCTTGTCCTCTTCCTAAATAATCTTTACTGCTATGATACCAAATGATGCAGAGCCCTCTTACATACTTTGCCTATCCTGGTTCTGACACCTTCTTACACTAGTTCATGCTTTCAATCTCTTCTATTTCTTGTACATGTAAAATTACTCACTTGGTTTGAGATCATTAAATTGTTTTTCATTATTATTGTATGATCTTAAACTTCCTTATGAACCTTTGAACCCCTCATATTAATCCATATAACTCATTATATTCACTCTTGCCCTTTTATCCTTCAATATCTCACACTAGTTCACACTATGGTTATAGGCATCTCAAGGCCAAATCACACCCATTATTATACTATGTTCCATACCAAAAAAATTCATCTTGGATATCTTTTATTAGGCTTCATGAACTTGGTTCCATCTTTCCTACACTCTCTCACAATCTCAACTAATTTTTTGGTCTATCAAGCTCTCAACTTCACCACAAGGCGAGTAGCCTTTTTTATGCTTTTCCAACTTGTACAGTCTGATACAATTGAATCCTAAGAAAATAATATTAGTATTAGATACCCTTTATTATCTTTTAGGTCTCTACAAAGTTTCAAGTTTGAACTCCTTTTCTAGATACCTTTTTCAACACTTGCCTAAACCTAATTAGGCCTCCTAAACCATGTTGTCAACACGATCTCTTATATATGTATGGTTATAGTCTGTACCACCCTTAAAACTAAAAAATGTCCTTTTTCATGTAATTATCTTTAAAAATGACAAATTTTGTGAATTTTCATCAATTTAATCATAATATATGCCATTTTTAGTGTTTCTAACCCTAGTCTAGGGTTTCCTACTAACTTGTAGGCCTGAGAGGGCTCTAAAGGGGTTTTATGATTCTTGAAATAGTTTCAAAACTTTAAAAGACCTGTTTAAGTTCTGAATAACGTGTTTCCCATTTATTAAGCTTTATATAGCTTCATACAATCCTTTACCACGTTCAAAAGATTATTCATGTTATGCTCTGTTTGCACAGTCTAGCTATAATAATGGAATACAGGGTTTCAAAGCATTTAGACTTACCAGACATCTTCAATGGATCTTCCAAGGTTATTATTCATATATTTAACACTTTAATCCATATTAACGTCACTACCAACTCAATATGACTCCTTTCCCAATCTTCTAAACATGAATTCACAATATGTTATCAACACCTGATGTCTGTATATAAACCAAAACATAGTAAGGATATGCATTTGCTGACTTGATTCTAAGACTCTTCCAAAGTTTTGATATCTCCAAGGTGAATTTACCCTATTTTTCATACCAATTCAACCTTCCTTAAACCCATTCTTTTTATGCATGTTTACTCATAAGTTTGGGCTGTGTCTAATAAGCAGAACACACATAGTCTGCTAACTTGAACCCAAATTCTTATTGGTCCTCAACATAGTTATACCTATATATGCACATTTTATAATTAGAGATTCACTCTTGTAGATCATTCTCCATTGGATGCTAACATCCTTTCAAGAATCCTTTATCACAACACACTCCAAATTCATAACTTACACATAATTGATATTATAGTTACGCTAGGCATAGTCTTTACACTTTTCAAACCATAGAATACTAAGACAAAAGGACTCAAAGAACATTAATAATCAAACACAATATAAATATAAATATAAAATACATTATTTTAAACACTATAAATTTATTGATTTAATATATGTAAATGTATATCTTTATCACAAGGGAAAAATATAGAGCTTCTTATAGTTACTCACTTCTATCATCCTAATCCATACTCTTCCTTGTATAGAAATCTAATTGAATTCTAATTAACTACCTACTAACTCTTTCATCTTCTATTGCATATCAAAACTCGTTCATATATGGAAAATTACCTTTCTTGTGTAACTACCTCATTAACAACTACTCTCAAAAGGGATTTACATTCAACATTATTTCTTTTGTCACCTTATTTAAGGAAATCACTTTATTATCCACAATTAGACTCACTATAAGAGCTTACCACAAAACTTGACAACTTGACATTACATCAAAACACTCCTATACCTCTTAACACATTTCAAATTTTCAAATTTGTGTTTTGGTGGGAAACATTCCCAAGCCAAGAAAACTCAACACAAGGACACTTAAAGACTCTACTAAGGACTCAAATGCTTCTAAAACATGTTATAAGACTAAATACACCTACTTATGACCAAATTTACATTATTTTCATGATGACCTTGCATCATGCTCTCAGGGAAGAAGGAAATGTGATTCCAATGATCTAATAATGCTTCTTCTATGTCTTCTAGTTTTTATTTCTTGGATCATCTACTATTGCTCCTTCTTCTTCATGCTTCAACTGCTCACTTCTTCTCTCATGATTTCCCTTATCATACACTATTCTATCTCCTTATTTGCTTCCACTAATCAACATCTCATGTGCACTCATTCTTCTCTCAATACCTCTATCGTAAGGGATGTGTATGCCCTAATACACTGCTAATGCACCCACATTATAACTTGCATGTGTTATTTCCTTCATGCTAGAAATAAATACAAAGGAAATTACTAGACTTCCTGCTACCTCACTAAATCTCAAGTTTTCACAAGTCTCATGATTCTACAATACTGTTGCAACTAATGTATCCTTTCCATGCTCTTTTTCCTCTTTCATGAGGCTATCACATATTGAAATCTATACTTATTCTTGATTCATTATTATATCACCATTCAATAAATGTTCAAGTGTCACTATCTCCCTCTCAAACTGGTCAACACTCGTATATGTAAATGAAAAATCAGATTGCCTATCCTCTTCTTGGGATTGCACTTCTTATCCAAGCCTTCAATGAGGCTCTCAAGTTGATCCACTTCTTTTTCATTCTCAACACCTAGTTAGATGCAACATTCATCTTTTTATTCACTCAATTTCATCATCTTCTCCTCAAGGTACTATTTATCCTCTTGTTATATTAGATTTTCACTCATACTATACCTCCTCATCTCTCTTTTGAGTTGCTTACATAGAAACCTTTTCTACTTCCTTTCTTCTCTCTTATCTTTCACTTGAATTATCTTTACCTATTATTTGTTTGTCCACTTGATGTATCTCTTTCTCATCACCCATCCAAAATGTGGGTTCTCACTCTCTCTTATTTGTTCTAGCATGGCCAGCATTTCATCTAACTGTTGCTTCATCTCACTTATCTCTTTCTCCATATCTCTCTTCTTCTTATCCTTATGGTAGATCTCATGAAATTTTACCTATATTCTCTTTTCTCTCTCTTTCATCATCCTATCTAGGATGTCTATCAGCTAATTGGTCTCATCTGGACCTATTTTATCTGACAAGTCTTCTCTCACTTGCCACATCATGACCATTTATTTGGTCTATCTCACTCTCTCATGACCTCACACTGGGTGTATCTCCTCTTTATTTTGTCATTTCACTAGGAAACTTATTTCTCTCTCCTCAAGATCACTTATTAGCTCACTTTCTTGATATTTATAACAATTCGCTTACTCATTCAAGCCTTCACTAGCTTAGGGCTACTACCAATCTTATCAATCCACTCACACTTCAATACATCTCATGAACAAATCAAAACATTAAACTAAAAACTAAAAAAAAACATGTACCTTTTCTTGTCGTCTATCCTTGTATTATTCTTGAAGAATATTTTCTACTTTGATACCAAATGATGCATATCCCTCTTGCATACTCTACCTATCCTGGTTTTGACACCTTCTTACACTAGCTAATGCATTCAATCTCTTCAATTTCTTGTACCTATCAACTTCTACGCTTAGTTTGACATGATTCACATTTTTTTAATCTTATTTTTAGATTCTCTTAAACCACCTTATGAACCTTTGAACCCCTTAATTCATCCATCTAACTCATTCTATTCACTCTTTCCTTTCTATCCTTCAATCTATCACACTAGTTCACACTATGGTTATAATCATCTCAAGGCCAAATCACACCCATTCTTGTAAAAAATTCGCTATATAAAAATTCATGTTGGATATATTTTATTAGGCTTCACAAACTTGGTTCCACATTTCTTACACTCCCTAAAAATATCAACTAGATTCTTGGTCCATCAAGTTCTCAACTTCACCATAAGGCTAGTAACCTTTTTTTATGCTTTTCCTACTTGTATATTTTGTTACAATTAAATACTATGAAACTAAGATTGGTTTCAAATACCCTTTATCATATTTGAGGTTGCTACATAGTTTTAGGTTTGAACTTCTTTGCTAGATATCTATTTTAACACTTGCCTAAACTTAATTAGGCCTCCTAAAGCCTGTTGTCAATAGAATAATTTATATACATACGTGCATAGTCTATACCACCCCAAAACCTACAAAATCACCTTGCCACGTCATTATCTTGAAAATCACTAAATTTTGTGAATTTTCATTGGTTCATTATAATCCTTGTCTAGGGTTTCCTTCAAACTTGCGAGTCTGAGAGGGCTTTAAAGGGTTTTTATGAGTCTTAAAATAGATAAAAACCTTTAAAAGACATATTTAAGGTCTGAATAATGTGTTCCCACCTTTATAAATCTTTATATACCCTCATATAATCCTTTACCACATGCAAAAGATGATTCATGTTGTGCTCTATTTACACTATCTATCTATAACAATGGAATACATGGTTTCAATGCATTTAGACTTACCAGACATCTTTGATGGATATTATAAGGTTCTTATTCATATTTTTAACACTCTAATCCATCTTCAAATCACTACAAAATCCATATGAATCCTCTCCCAATCTTCCAAACATGAATTCACGATATGTTATCAACACAAGATGTCTGTATACAAACCAGAATAGAGTAAGGATATGTATTTGTTGACTTGGGATTTCTAGAAATCTTTTAAAGTCTTGATCTATCCAAGGTGTTTTTCCCCTCTTGTTCATACCAATTCAACCTTCCTCAAACCCATTCTTTTTATACAATTTTTACTCATAAGTCTGGATTGTGTCTAATAAGTAGAACATACATAGTCTGCTAATTTGAACCCAAATTCTTATTGGTCCTCAACAAAGTTATACTTGTATGTGAACAAGTCATAATAATATATTCACTCTTGTAGATCATTCTCTATTGGACATTAACATCCTATCAAGAATCCTTTGTCACAACACACTCCAAGTTTAAAACTTACACACAATTGTTGTTATAGTTATGCTAGGCATTATCTTTACACTTTTCAAACCACACAATACTAAGACAAAAGGACTAAAATAACGTTAAGAATAAATCAAACACAATATCAATACAAAGCTCAGAGACATTTTTTTCAAATGCTACAAATTTATTGATTTGATATATGTACATGTATAGTTTTGTCACAAGGACAGAATACAAAGCTTATTATAGTTACTCCCTTCTATCATCCTACTTCATACTCTTCTTCCTCTAGACATCTAACTAAATTATAATTAACTACCTACTAAATCTTATATCATATATTTCATATCAAAAATCATTCATAGATGTAAAACTACTTTTCTTGTTTAACTACCTCATTGACAACTACCCTTAAAAGGGATTTACATTCAAAATTATTGGTTTTGTCACCTTATTTATAGAAATAACTTTATTATCCAAACATAAGATCACTATAAGACCTTACCAAAACACTTGAGACAACTTGAAATTATATTAAAATACTGCTGGACCTCTTAATAAATTTAAAATTTTAAAATTTGTGTTTTGGCAAGAAACTTTCCCAAGCCAAAAACACTCAACACAAAGACACTTAAAGACTCTCTTAATGACTTAAATGCTTCCAAAACATGTTATAGGACTAAATAAACCTACTTATGACCAAATTTACATTGTTTTCATGATGCCCCTACCTCATATTCCTGAGGAAGAATGAAATTAGACTCCAATGATATGCTAATGATTCTTCTATGTCTTCTAGTTTTTGTTTATTGGATCATCTACTACTATTATTTCTCCTTCATGATTTATCTACTCACTTATTCTCTCATGCTTTCCCTTACCATACACTATTCTAGCTCCTTGCTTGATTGCACCAATCAATATCTCTTGTGCACTCATTCTTCTCTCATCACTTCTATCGTAAGGGTTGTATATGCCCCAATACACTATTACTACACCTACATTCTCACTTGAACATGTTATCACCTTCATGTTGGAAATAAATACAAAGTTAATTACTATAATTCTTACTATCTCATTGAAAATCAAGTTTTTAAAAATCTTTTTCTCATCATTCTATTGTACTATTAAAATTAATGCATACTCTCCATGCTCTTTGTCCTCCTTCATGAGGCTCTTACCTGCTACAATTTGTAATTATTTCACTCTTGTCTCACCATTCAATGCATGTTCAAGTGTTGATTTTTACCTCTCTAACTAGCCAACACTCTCATATGTAAACTAAAAATAAGATTTCATTTCTTCTTCTTGGGATTACACTTCCTTATCCAAGCCTTCAATGAGGCCCTCAAGCTGATCCACTTCTTTGTCATTCTCAACACCTAGCTGGCCAAAAATTTCATCATGTTCTTCACTCAATTTCACCATCCTCTGTTCAAGGTACTATTTTTCCTATTGTTCTCTTAGTTTTTCACTCAATCCTATACTTCCTCATCTTTCTTTTGAGTTACTTACATAGAAACCTTTTATACTTTCTTCTCTCTTAGCTTATGATTGACTTCTCTTCACCTATTATTTGATTGGCCACTTGATGGCTCTCTTTCTCATAACACATCCAAACTATGGGTTCTCGCTCTCCTTGATGTGCTATAGCATGGTCAACATATCATCCAACTGGTACTTCATCTCACTTATATCTTTCTCCATCTCTCTCTTGTTCTTCTCCTTGTGGTATCTCTAATCAAAATTTACATTTCTTATCTTTTCTCTAACTTTCCTCATCCAATCTATTATGTATATCAACTTATTGGTCTCATCTGGACCTATTTTATCTAACAAGTCTTCTCTCACTTTCCATATCATGACCTTTCACTTCGTCTATCTCTCTCTCATGAACTCTCACTTGGTCTATCTCCTCTTTCTCTTGTCCTTTCACTAGGACACTTATTTCTCTCTCTTCAAGCTCACCTATGAGCTCACTCTCTTTATATTCCCAATAGCTCTCTCACTCATTCAAGCCTTCACTAGCTCAGGGCTGCTACCAATCTTATTTATCCACTTACACTTCAACACATCTCATGAAAAAATCAAAATATTAAAATAAAAATTGAAATAAAACATGTA
Source organism: Torreya grandis (assembly GCA_037957365.1). Lineage (NCBI taxonomy): Eukaryota > Viridiplantae > Streptophyta > Pinopsida > Cupressales > Taxaceae > Torreya > Torreya grandis. The sequence goes on along the minus strand of JARHVA010001370.1, from coordinate 1,974 downwards.
AATTTTCTTGTTTTTTATCCTTGTCCTCTTCTTAAAGAATATTTGCTTCTCTAATACCAAATGATTTATATTCCTCTTGCATACACTAATTATCCTAGTTCTGACACCTTCTTATACTAGGTCATAGATTCAATCTCTTCAATTTCTTATACCTATCAACTTCCTCGCTCGGTTTGATATCATTAATTTGTTTGATATTTTTATTGAATTCTCTTAAACTACCTTATTAAACTATGAACCCCTCATATTCATCCAACTCATTCTGTTCATTCTTTCCCTTTTATCTTTCAATCTTTCACACTAGTTCACACTATGGTTATAGGCATCTCAAGGCCAAATCACATCCATTCTTATAATAGGTTCCCTATATAAAAAATTCATCTTGGATAGCCTTTGTTAGGATTCAACAAACTTGGTTCCACCTTTCTTACACTCCCTTAGAATCTCAACTACTTTTTTAGTCTATCAAGTTCTCAACTTTACCATAAGGCTAGTGGCCATTTTTATTCTTTTCCTACTTGTATGGTTTGGTAAAATTGAATCCTAAGAAAAAAATATTGGTTTTAGATACCCTTTATCATCTTTGAGGTATCTACAAAGTTTTAGGTTTGAACTAATTTTTTAGATACCATTTTCAACACTTCCCTAAACCTAATTAGGCCTCCTAAACTTTGTTGTCAACACAATCATTTATATATGTAACTTCATAGTCTGTAACTCCAAAAAACTTATAAAATCTATTTTTCCATGCAATTATATTTATAAACACCAAATTTTATGAATTTTCATTGGTTCAATCATAGGATATGCCATTTTTAGTTTTTTTAACGCTAGTCTAGGGTTTCCTACAAACTTGCAGGCCCGAGAGCACTCTAAATGGGGTTTACGAGTCTTGAAGCAATTCCAAACCTTAAAAAGGCCTATTTAAGGTCTGAATAATGTGTTTCTACCTTTATAAAGATTTAGATACCTTCATACAATTTTCACTACAATTTGTAATGTACCACTACAATTTTCACATACCTTTATAATGTGTCACTACAATTTTCAATAACTCCTTTCCCAATCTTCCAAACATGAATTCATAATATGTTATCAACACATGATATCTATATACAAACCAAAATAGAGTAAGGATATGCATTTGATCACTTGAGGCTTTCTAAGATTATTTCAAAGTATTGATATCTCCAAGATGTCTTTCCCCTATTTTTCATACCAATTCAACCTTACTAAAACCCATTCTTGTTATACAAGTTTTATTCAAAAGTCTGAACTGTATCTAATAAGCAAAACACACATAGTCTGCTAACTTGAACCCAAATTATTATTAGTCATCAACATAGTTATATTTGTATGTGAAAAAATCATACTAATAGATTCAATCCTACACATAATTCCCCATTGGATGCCAACATCTTGTCAAGAGTCCTTTATCACAACCACACTCCAAATTCATAACTTACACATAATTACTGTTACAATTATGTTAGGTATAGTCTTTGAAATTTTCAAACCACAAAATACTAAGACAAAAGGACTCAAATCACATTAGGAATTAATCAAAAATAGTATAAATACAAAGCTTAGAGACATTATTTTAAATACTAAAAATTTATTGATTTGATATATGTACATGTATAGCTTGGTCATAAGGGAAGAATATAGAGCTTCTTACATTTACTCCCTTCTATCATCCCACTCTATACTCTTCCACCTCTAGACATCTAACCAAATTATAATTAACTACCTACTAACTATACTATCTTCTATTGCATATCGAAACTCATTCATATATGGAAAACTACCTTTCTTGTGTAACTAACTCATTGACAACTAACCTCAAAAGTGATTTTACATTCAACATTATTGATTTTTCCACCTTATTTATGGAAATAATTTTATTATCCACACTTAGACTCACTATAAGACCTTTCCACAACACTTGACAACTTGACATTACATCAAAACAAT